>JAPMNZ010955225.1:0-13891 GCA_029875035.1 Pomatoschistus microps | reverse complement strand
ATCTCACTCTGAAGAAGGGACAAAACAGATCCTTAATATTCCACTGCAAAAGGATCTCACTCTGAAGAAGGGACAAAACAGATCCTTAATATTCCACTGCAAAAGNATCTCACTCTGAAGAAGGGACAAAACAGATCCTTAATATTCCACTGCAAAAGAATCTCACTCTGAAGAAGGGACAAAACAGATCCTTAATATTCCACTGCAAAAGTTCAGTTCAGTTCAGTTTATTTGCCATTTGCAGGAAAAAAAAAACCCCACATTGGAATACATCTGCAAAAGTCACCAGTGTGCAAGACAGATACAGACACAAAACAACATTAAAAGAATCTCACACTGCAAAATAATCTCACTCTAAAGAAGGGACAAAACAGATCCTTTGAAATACATGTTACTGACAATGACAATTAAAAAGAATTCGGATTTGGATTCTGAATGGAGTGAGTCTCCTTTGAAAATATTGTTTTTAAGACAAGTCAAGATGTACTTTGGATTCACATTTTTATCAGTTTTGCAATGTTGGGGTCGAGGTTCATTTGAATCAACTGAAAAGTAGCTATTTCAAGTGGATTCATTTCTATTGCAGCTGCTTTGATGTCTCTCGGTGGATGCCTCTAGCACTTAGTTACAATTAGGATTATACATGGATTTACGTACGAGTAGATTTATGATTTTTCAATTTCGAATGTTGTCAAATAAACTTGGTGCTCCTTATTTCACTCTACATTATAGATAATTGTGCAGAGCAGTTTGAGCCTTGCTTGGTTCTATTTTCATAGTTTGAACAAAGATATTTCAATAGTCGTACGTCGATAATACCCGTCTACACCACAGTGAGGATTTGAAATATGCTTTGATGTTGGACAATAATGTAACAGAACAAAATAATATCAGTTCTGGTTTGGTTAGTTCTGAATCTCACCAGATAAATGCAAATCTGGTTTTAGTGTTTTTTTAAAGGGGCAGTTTGTAAATTTCCTTATGTGTGAGATCAATAAAGTCCATCTTATCTTCATCATATTCCCTGTTAGTGGTCTAATACAGTCATTTCATTTACAATCACACTTTTGTTTCCTGTGACACATGTAGCTCCTAACTGCTTACTGATGCAATCCACCTGCTGGAGTTTAGCAACAATCTGCACAAACCTTTCACTTTGACTATGTTATACTTGTTTTCATCTACACACCGTTACAAACTGCTGTTTCTATAAATATTTGTGCACATCTGAGTCATTTAGATGAAGAGATCCTTTTTTTAGTTTTGCATCAGAAGTTACACAACAGTAGGAATGAAGAGCACTCAGCACAAGATAAATGAACAATAACTATACTAATTAAAATAAAATCTCTAACTCTAGCATCAAAGAAACAGGTATATAATCTCTATCTTTAACATCATAAAGAAGTATAAAAAGTCAGAAGCAAGTATAAAGTACATTCTCCTCCACTCATACTCATCAGATCATAATAACCTGATGTGAACCCTCTGCTGCAGTGCTGCTGATTGGCCTGCTGCGCTACGCCCACGTCATCGAGAAACACCAGAACTGCCTCCTGAACACAGCGGGACTCTCCACCGGTTGGATCAGTGCCGCTGGTCTCCTCATGGTGGGAAACTTCCAGGTATAGTCTCTTCAAACAAAAACTCCCCTCTGCTTCAAACGTGTCGTTCTGTTAATTTTGTTGCATCATTTCTTACATAAATCTAAGTTTCAAAGACGAACCTTGCTTCAGTCTCCGGGTATTGTAAAGTGTTTGGGTAAAAAGTCGTTTTTGATCTTGCAAATGGGATTCAGTCACATCGTCTGGTTTGGATTTAGTTCCACCTTTTAGTGTCTTTTAAGTTCTAAATGATCTTTATTGGACTATCTATTCTCATGCATGTACATTTACAAGGGCACAGCACCTGGAGGTTGCTGGTAAATGCACTTTAATGGAGTCTACCTTCAAAACTGTATGTTCCATTGTACAGTATGTCCTCCTATTAGCATCAGGTAAATATTATTCAAATACTTGGTCTGCTTTGTCGTTCTGTGACGTGTCAGAGAAATGGCATTAACAATAGCAGAAAGTCAAGCTGCTGTGAACTCATAAAAGTGTTTAAATACATGTGTTTTATTTAAATAAGCAGTTGGAACCTGGTGGTCTATAATCAAGTGAAGTAAAGTTGAACATGTTGGTGCCATATGAACAAAGTCAGACTCTGAGGAGCACAGGGACTGGCCTCTTGTTGGTGCCCAGAGTCAGAACTAAACATGAAGAGGCAGCATTTCAGTCTTCTTTAAAATGTCAGACAGGCTTTTTCTGACAATGTTCAAATCCAGGTTAAAACAAGTCTTTAGCTGTGTATAAAACCGAAAAATGTATTCGTCTCTCTTTTTAAAGTACTGATTACTTATGTATTGTTTCTATCTCGCACTTTGAGTTTCCTTGTGTATGAACCGTGCTATGCTAATAAACTAGCCTTGCCTTGAACGCACACATTCACATTCATCTTATCTTGTGGGGTCCTGTTTCCAATGATTATGTCCGGTTGGCTGTGTGCACGTGTGAGGCAGCGTGGGCTATAGTTCCTGGGGCCCGGAGCACATGGGGGCCCGGAGCATTTGTCTCCTGTTGCCTGTGGCTCGTCTCTGCACATCTGGGGCCCTTTCTCGTCTGCACAACCCTTTCATTTCCTCTGCTCGTTTTTTTTTTTTTTTTTTACAGTTCCAGGGGCTCGTGGTTAAGGGCCGCTCCTCTTCTGCCTTCCCTTTTGGCTGATGTTAAGCCCCGCCCACTCTACATTCAATCTTACATAATGAGCCTCAGTGTTTCCCCTTTAAGTAAACATGGCATACGTCCTGGAAAAGGCTGAAGGACTCTGTAAACTTTGGACAAACCTAAATAGCAGAACCACAGAGCGCAAATGGAAAAGACCAAAAGAAGTTTACGTCCCCAATGTAAAGTGTTGATGTTTTAACTTTGCTAAAAAAAACAACTGATGCAAAACAAACCTAGATTTTCCACGAATACGCTCCAGTATCTATGAATCGAATGGATGTGACTGTGTTGTGTGAGTGGCACTATATATATACATATTCAGACCATTTCTAGGCCACTACCAACTTTCCGCTGTGACTGAATTCTTTACTTATTCAATACCCATCATGCTTTGCAGCAAGAGGGATGCTAATACTGTATACTCTATATGGCGTCACAAGCTGTCATAGAGTAATGGAATAATGTTGAGTTTCCAAAAACCTTCAGAGATGTTTCAAAATCAGCAAAAACAAAGCATCGTAGTTATTGATTTTGAAAACTTAATTAGGAAAAATGTTTTTGACTTGCGACCGAAGACATACATAAATATATATAACTCACTACCTTGCACAGCACAAAGCATTATGGGTGAGGTGCAAGTTGCGGATTTATGAAGTGACTAGTTCATAAAAGGGGCATTATTCAACTGATTATGTGGAAAACAAAGTTGATATTTCTGTATGTTTGAGCTCACAGTGCTCAAACATAGAGTGATAAAATAAGTGTTTTTTATCTTAATTTGAGTTGAGGGACTATCAGAGACAAGCCATTTAGTCTATTTTCTTATTCCAAGGGAGACATTTCTTGTATCTTTTTAAAACAAGCTACTTTTACTTTGTCCCGTTGGCAAATCTTGTTTTAAGGTAGTCAACATTTGCTCAATTTTAGATACATTCGAGCAATTTTTTGATTTTTGATTTTATTTTATATTTTTCATCCCTTTTTGCCGTGTAGTAAACAGTAGGTCTGCTCCCATGATGCACTTGTCTCCTTTGTTATTTGGAGACAGCTGTGATTCTTTCTTGGCCGCTGCCTGTGCACTGTGACTCCTACATCAGGGATAAACTGCTGAGATAAAAAACGTGCTGTGGGAGTTTTTCTTAGAACTGAGTGATTACGTTAAAACAAGTTGTGGATTGTGTGATTTGTTTCTCCAGAGCGTTTGGACTTTGTTCCAGTGAGACATAATAACCATCTTGACTTTATTAGCTTGTTCAGACTTACACGTGGACTCTACTTTCTTTCTGTTGGACCAAAACAGGCGCACTGTCTGTAGCAGTCTCTGTGTGTAAAGGATTATAATAAAGTTTACTCACCCAGGAGGAAATGTCATTGTTTTGGCCATATTTGGTCTTTCCTCCGGACTGAGCACTTAATAAGATCTTTGGAATCTTTTGGAAGGAATGAAAAAAATAAAAATACTACCGGTACATTGTTTAGTGGTTGTGTGAGCCATTTAATGCTGAATAACCATGTTTCATCACTGTGGGGCTCTGGGAATATCTAAAATAGGCAGTCAATGCAAGACAGCCCAGGAATTTAAAGGAATGCCAAAATATAACAAGCAGCTTTTTTTTTACCAGGACAAAAAAATCATCTCATTTACAACTTCCACAATACACTCTAGAGCTGTCTTGGATGTTAAAGGGGAAATTAGGGATTGAAACGTCTAATTAGTGTCATTTCAGTAGTTTCTGTTGTAAATATGATTACACAGTATATATTTTACTGTATTTTATTTTACCTGATTGTGTAATGTTTAATCTTATTCCCTTCATTAATATGCACTGTCCCTTTAATACATCAATATAAAAAATAAATATAAAAATGAATAAAGGCATATTAAAATGAAAATAAATGGCTTCACACAACCACTAACAAAAAGGGGAAAACATACCTATTTATTCATTTATCACAAGGTTAGTGCACATTGACCAACAGTATGCCATGAATAAGATTCCAGAGTCAACCAAGTCAACAGATTTTCACCTCCAAGTCCTTTGCGGATATATTTTCATTTATTTCTTAATGCCAAAAACATATCATTTCAAACGTTACAAATGATAAACAGCTCAATTTACTGCTACATTACCTTCTTCTCTTTGTGTCGTTGAACAGGTGGATTATGCCAAAGTGCTGCATTACGTTGGGGCTGGCGTGGCGTTCCCGTGCAGCATGCTGTTCGTGTGTCTCCAGTCCGCTCTGACGTATCGACACGCTAAAACACAAGCAGAGTACCGGACGGGACACCTGCGAGCCGCCATGACCATGCTGGCGCTGGTCGCTCTGGTGCTTAGTATCCTTTTCATGTCTCTCATACAGAATCTTACTATGGAAATTTTGAATGCATCGGATTACTGGTATTTGAAAGTCTTATGGACCTTTATTATAGTGTAAAATTAGCTACAATGGGTTTATGATAATGACTAGAGCTAGACAGAGACCTGATTACAGCAATATTTGTAATCTGTCCACTGGAAAAGCTGTAGGTGCAAACATGCATTATATTCATGTGCATGTTCCAGAAATAAAACCTAAACCTAAACATTCATAACGGTTTGTAGGTAACATCAAAGAAAAAGTGTTTTGAATGTTTCTACTAGGACATATCAAGAGAGCCCGTCCTTTTAATGTAATGCTCATAATGTGTCTCAAAATCATTTCTCAGGTTGCCACTGTAGTGTATGTCACGGTATACGTAGCTTATGTCGCCCCCTGGTGGTCACAAACTGCTGTTGTCCTTGACCAGTTTTCTTCAGGTGGAGTCTTCTTTTGCCAGGAGAGCTTCGTCCTCCAACACGCCTCGGCCATATTCGAGTGGGTCTACTGCATTCTCCTCATGCTGTTCTACGGGACTTTTGCTTTCGAGTTTTCGGACATTTCTGGGGACACGCTCATGGTTTTATCTAAAGGAGCCAAAGAGCAGAACTTTGACTTATCGGACCACAAGACTGAGGTGCGAGGAGTTAACCACCACCAGCCTGAGACTTTAGCCATGCTCTAAGGCTTTGTCTTTGCTCCAATGAGAATTTTAAAGTCCCAATTACTGCTTGGGAACTGCATTGAACAGTCTTGGACCACCCACTATAGTAAAGTGGGCTGTAAGGTTGCAAGCCACAGTGGAGTTGCATTCCAAGGCTAAATTTAACCAGTTTATGCCAGAAAACAAGAGAATATTTGAGTCTATTAGTGGCAAGAACTGCGGCAGAGTGTGTGTAAAATGGCATTGGACATTTGATCCTATATGAGGTGAACTGGTGTGGCTGGCTCATGCAGAACAGAAAGAAGAGAGAAAAGTTCCACACAACACACAGGGCTTTGCTGTGGGACCGTTTGATTGGTCGATTGGGAGGAATCTTGATGAATGCAAATACTGAACAGACCAGAATCTTACAACTCCAGATGCAGACGTGCAGGAGATGCTCTTGGAGACATGTGTAAAAGAGAATGTTATGTGAACAAAACCAAAGCTGCCGGACCGGTTTGTGTTACCAAATGTGCCTCAGAAGAATCGTATGTACCTTTTGAATGTGCGGACTGCGGATCGTCAATAGAAAAAAAACTCTCAGGGAGTTTCATGGTGATTTTTTACCTCAAATGTGCTGATGTTAAAGACAACAGTATCAATAGTATAAATGTATATTACTTTAACCAAAGGGAACTCTGTCCAAATGCTCTGTGTTTTATGCTGTCCAAGATGAACGTTTTACAGTTTTATAGTTCATACCGTCTGCCTTCATGGGAACACGTTTTGTATTATATAAAAGGGATGTACTCTGCTCCTTCTGGGTATTTACAGATTCTATATTTCCACAAAGTAATAATAATGTATGCAATAATCAAATATATCAAAAAAACTTTTCTTAATAAAATGTTTTATTGATTAAAAGTTATATTTACATAATGCCTCATGTATTGTCTAGTAAACTACATTTCATTTAGGCTCCATAAATTGAAATATTATAAAGAAATTAAAAAACATCAACAAACTTCGTAAGCAAAACTCTTATGTCAAAACATTAAGACTTCCGTGAGTATGCTAAGCTGTTGACTATTTATGAGGCAATCAGTGGCCATATTATTAAATACACCTGAAGAATAACAAATGAACCATATGGAAATGTCTGCATTTCTCTGGACTTTGGAATCATAAAACATTATTGTCCACAGATCTGTTTCTGCTTAAGACTCGTGAGTGATATTGAGCTGTTTTGTCAGTAACATGAGTGAAATGCTTTACGTTACTGTCTTGTCTGTCTTCACAGTTGGTAATCTTAATAATATGGCCAATGAGTGCATATTAATGGCTAAAATTACTAAGATTTTGGTCATAGCCATGCACTGTCAGCAAAATAACTCTCTTTGCCTAAATTTAACACAATCTGCATGCAAGTTTACCTATCAAGTTGTCACAAAAAACATGGTTGTACTCAGATTTCTTGTTGTCACTGAGAGTAAGGAAAAGTCATAAATAAAAGATGACACTCATTCGCTCCTAAAAACTGCCTCAGACCTGTCCAGCCGCCTGCACCAGCCCACTGTCCACTGCAGCTGCCCAGTGCCCGGTTTCACGTATCTGATTACAGCACAGTGCACGCGCTCATGCAGCTTCAGTAGAGCAGGCTCTTTGGTGCTTCCCACGGAAAGTCCTTCCTCCCAAAGTGACCGTAACTGGCTGTTTTCTGGTAGATGGGCCGCTTCAAGTCCAGGTCCCTGATGCACAGTACCAAACACAAACAAATACTGTAAAATGATATGTTTAATCTGTCATTCCTAAATCTCTTCAAGCCCCAGGTCTATGCTCTGTCTGCATCAGCGATGACACTTGTTTTCTCCATCGGGCCACATCGGGATGTTGACGTATGGAGTGGTTACCTTATTACAGTTTGACCAAACACTTCAAAAATGTCTTTGCTAAACGCAGTGTGATCGACTTCAGTTAAATTCTGCATTAAAATCTATATTTGTTTGATAAAAAGAAAAAGTTGAAGAGAATGAGGTATTTAATCCACGATCCAGTGTTTTCTTAGTTTGTGGAACGTTTGTTTACATGTCTGTGGCGAGGTTTATGATTGATCTTATGGGAACATTTTTCATTTTTCATTGACTATGGGTTAGGGTGTTTTTTGGGCTGGGTATTGTTTTTGATTAATTATTACAAATAAATATTGTTGTGCAGCAGTGACATGAAGCAGCCTTCATGTGGAGTGACTCTGCTGGGCACATAGAAACATGAATCAAGCTGAATGTGATTTGGTCTGATCTACATCCTCGACTGAAACCCTCGTGCAGAGCTTTGCTTGGTATAATGTACTTATGTTTCATTACAAACTAGTTTGTGACTCACCTGACGATGACTCCAGGTCTCAGGTCAAAGTTTTTGTGCACAATCTGCAGCAGCTCCTTCTCACTTTTCTGAGATGAACCGAAGGTGAACAGAGAGATGGACAGAGGGTGGGCCACTCCAATGGCATAGGCTACCTAAAAAAGACATTTAAATCATTACATCGTTCACTTTTCAGATGTTTAAACAAGTGTTGCAGAGCATAATAAATGCAGCATTACAATCATTATTGTAAAACAACATGCACAGATTGCTAGATGTACATATTAATAAAGAATTATATTATTTACATATTAATGTTGTACCTGAACTAGGACCCTCCTGCAGAGATTGGCTTTGACCAGGGACTTGGCGACCCAGCGGGCAGCGTAAGCCGCAGACCGGTCCACTTTGGTGTAGTCTTTCCCAGAGAAGGCTCCTCCTCCGTGAGCGCCCCAGCCTCCATATGTGTCAACAATAATCTTCCTCCCCGTCACTCCTGCATCACCCTGCGTTAAAGAACATGTGGTTAAAATAAAGACTCATGTGACCCTCGCTGTGAAGGATCTAACCTGTAGCTATAGTCTGTAAACACCGACTAACTAGATAATTGTCTTATCACTTTTAATCCTTATAATCCTTTCACCTGTGGCCCACCGATGACGAAGCGGCCGCTGGGCTGCAGGTGGTAGACGGTGTCCTCATCCAGGTATTTGGCCGGGACCACTTCTTTGATCACAGTCTCCTTCAGGACCTCCTTCTGCTCCTCCAGACTCACATAGTCGTCATGTTGCACTGAGATAACGATAGTGTGGACTCTTTTGGGGATCACTGCCCCATCCTGCTGGGTGTAGTGGACCGTCACCTAAACAACAAATGATATTTATTCAATAATGCGTCAAGTCTCATAATGATTTCAGATTTTACCTTCAGTGTCAATAATATTATTATAACATTAGTTTATATTACTAGTATAAAACGAAAACCTGTGTTTTGGAGTCCGGTCGGAGCCAGGGCACTGTCCCATTGCGTCTCAGTTCGGCCATTTTAGCGTTTAGTTTGTGCGCCAGGACGATTGTGAGCGGCATGCACTCCTCTGTCTCGTCTGTGGCATATCCGAACATTAGGCCCTAGTTACATGAAAGGAAATACACAATTACACACGTTTGTTTTGACACAACATTCACAGATGTTTAAAAATCTGTGATGAAAATGACCTGGTCTCCAGCTCCGATTTCGCTCTCTACGCGGTCAATGTGAACTCCTTGTGCGATGTCAGGAGACTGCTGCTCCAGAGCCACCAGCACATTGCAGGTCTTATAATCAAAACCTGAAAAAGTAGAATGAATTAGTAAAATACCCAAGAACTAGTAAAGGAGACAAATGCGAACACACAAACCCTTTTCTGAGTTGTCGTAGCCGATATGTCTGATGGTGTCTCTCACAACCTTCTGGTAGTCAACATTGGCCCGAGACGTGATTTCACCGCACAGCAGCACCATGCCCGTCTTACACACCGTCTCTGGGTTGAACAGAAGCGAACGTTAACATGTGGCAGATATCAGACAACCTTTGTATAGATTCCTAAAAAGTACATTTAATAAAACAATTCAATATTTTGAGGTGGAACATTAAACTAACCACAGGCCACTTTTGCATCTGGATCTTGCTTGAGGTGAGCGTCCAACACCGCATCACTGATTTGGTCACAGATTTTATCTACAACAAGAGAAGAATGTTTTTGTTAATGTCAGTGTCAATCTAGGTCCTTCAGTTCTGTGAACAGTGCAAGTTAGAACGGGGACTGCGATCTCTGAACCGTTGGGGTTCAGGTGGGGTCAGTGTGGGTCACCTATTCTTTTCAATTTGTTTATGGATGCTGATTATGGAAGATTAAAGCAAGGTAAAACCAGCTGCATGATGGGAGATGGAGGACAAACCATTCAAACTTTTAAAAACAAGCATCAGAATCTTAGATTAAATCAGAATGTGATTGAGAGCCACCACAGGAACTCTGTGTTCCTTGTGGCAACAGCGTTTTGGACCTGCTGATCGAGGCTTATTCCAGATCACAGTACAAGTTATAATAATCTAACATTCAAAGTCACTGGGCAGAAGATTAGCCTTTACTTTGCTTAAATGC
This sequence comes from Pomatoschistus microps, assembly GCA_029875035.1. Classification (NCBI taxonomy): domain Eukaryota; kingdom Metazoa; phylum Chordata; class Actinopteri; order Gobiiformes; family Gobiidae; genus Pomatoschistus; species Pomatoschistus microps. Next base: position 3,621 of record JAPMNZ010955225.1, on the reverse strand, counting down.
TCCCTAGTGCTCCAAACAAATGTCAAATCTAGAACTGTGGTCAAATCTAGAACTAAAATTGCAAAAGCAGAGTCAGCTGTTCATTTCTGTGCAATGTGGTTTTAACACCAGATTGAAGTTAGTGTCCCGAAGCTGTTAAAACGGGTTAAAAACAATGTTTTCTAGTTATTTCCTCGGGTAAAGGCAACTTTGAAATTGTCCTATTATGAAATTCTGAAGAAAACGGTTTGAAAACGGCTGACACGTAAAATGCAAATCCCAACATTTGGACATTTGACCTATAGCTGCCCAGTTTCTATTCACTCTGAATGATCGAATGTCACTCCTACTAGTACCATCTCCATGAGGCAGTATGGACCTAATAATAGCCCTGGCTCTGTCTGTGCATACCAGTGCGACACGATCCAAAGGTTTATCACATGTTCAAAGTGCCGCTGTAGTGAGGGCCAAGCCACTACTACTACAACTGCTAAACTCTTCATCCACTGGACACATTCACCCCTGATGCAGACTTTTTAGATGTCTGTTATTATTTAAAACATGCATCATAATATTGTCAGAAATATGGACAGTATTGGAGAAAAGGTGTAATAGTAGTAGCAGGAGAAATAGTAGTAGTAGAAGTAGAGTGAGAGTTTGTAATAGACTATAACAACATTAACAACACATGGATAAACACATGGTATTGTAGTGTGAGTGAATGGGGCAGTATTGGCAAAGTGAATGCAAAAATGACACTTTTTTGTTGCGGTTAGATCAAGCTCGTTTGTTAGTTGATAGCGGCTGTGCATAGTTGTGGTGCAAAGTTTGAATGAAGCAGCCAGCACTCTGCATTCAGCACATTCCTCAAAGTCAGTGACAATCAATGAGGTGAAGGTTACGCAAGACCACAGCACATGGAGCCACGCACAAGGCAAAACAACTCCTTTTTTTGTTTGTTATCAACCAAGATTTTTGCACACCCCCCGCACTCACCCGGATGCCCCTCTCCCACGGACTCCGAAGTAAACATGAAATCCACATCCGCGTGGGAAAGCTCGCAGTTTCCATTCATTTTGTCTATTCGCCGTTGTCTGCAAAAGCTGCAGGGGAGAAATGAGTTTGAGTTAGGGGGAGAAGGAGGAGGACCGACGAGTGGATAGAAAAGCAGGCAAAACGAGCAGTCCCAAAGCTGACCACGAGGTAATTCTGGACTATATAAGGCAAAGACAACATAGCCAACATGTGCTGGGGCTGGCAAGGGGGGAGGGTGCCCTGTGAACCCGAGAGACAGACCATTCAGAGAGCAGAGAAATGGAGGGAGGGATTCTCAGATTTTCTTACTTGAATTACTCCATTTAACTCCTCCCACTCTGAAGACCACATGAGAGTCCAACATGTGGTCCGTCGATAAAGGACTGAAAAAGAAGTTGAAGGTGTGGTTCATTAAAGGGTTAATACTAGTGTCCTCGCCCATTCATCCAATGCATGTTTATTTGGGGGTAGTAGTTTTAATGCAAGGTTGCCTAGGGTTATCTAAAGTTAATGCAGTTTTTGCGTAAATAATATTTACATTTTATGCCAGAAAAGTACTGGATTTTACATTTGCCTTTTCAAGGGTCATAAATGTAGAAATTATGTGAATTTGGGCTGAAACAAGCATGAAATTGGTTTAATTCTAAATAATCATTATCAACAATACTTTAGTAGGAAACTGCACAAAAGTTGAATTGGACAAAACTGTACAAAACATTTTTTTAACGGCAATAGACAGAAACAACAAACTGCGGCTTTTAAACAAATCTGCTCTAGGCTGGAAGAGTTTTGGATATATTTTTCATGTAGATTCAGTTACGTTTGGAATGGACCAGAACTGTACCAGAGGTGGGGAAGTGCTATAGTAGACTGATTATTTATGTTTAATATAACGAGTTACATTGTTGTGGTTTGAAAGTTGTGTACCAGCTCGTTGGTTTTACTAATTGAAAATGTGTCAGCCCTGCTGCAAAATATATATAAGTATTGATTTAGATGTTCTGGTGTGGCTGTAGCAGCAGTCGGACACTACTTGAGGCTTGTGTTTATGAGTATTTTTTTTCCAGCAGCACAAGCTCAAAATTGCATAATATCCATCAAATGGACTTTGCCTGCTGCTTAGTGGAATATTATTAGTTTGGTCATGACCTGAGGAGGTGATAAAAGCCTCAAAAGCACTTTCACGTGTCGAGCACTAGATGTCATCCTGGTGTCAGGTTGAAGATCTATCCCAGTGTCAACTTCACTCAGCTTAAAGGAGCCATAGTTTGTGCTCTGACTGCAGTAATAAAGTCATTACTATCATCTAAATCATGGCATCCATGTAAAGAACTTATATAGAACCAATATACACAACCCCATCCCTGATCCATGGTCATCATTATCCTTGTTTTATAATTAAGAATTCATTAGCATTAAAACTTGATTTGTACATATTGACCTTATGTGAGAGAAAGGTTTTTGATCCATCCATCCATTTACTTCCGTGGCCGGCTTGCGAGACTCTCAGACTTCCCTCTGCACACACACCACCTCCAGGTCATCTGGGGGAATCCCAAGGCGTTCCCAGGCCAGCCAAGAGTCCCTAAAACAATATTTTATTGATATTTTAATCCCCAGCTCAAAGGCTTATATGTTTGCACCTGGAAAAATACTATGGCATTAAACCACACACCAAAAAAATTCAAGCTATAAAGTATAAAGTCATAAAAATATCAATGAGCACAAGATACATAAAACAGTGACAATAAAACCCTGTCGAAACATGACGGTTTAAAGGTATAATTTATGTAATGATATACCACAAACAGTTTATTTGAGAAAGAGCTCTAATTTGAGGGAAGACTCGTTATGGGAAAACCATTTACCTGAACCTGGTTCCTGGCAAAGTTCTGGACAGGTTCCAAAAGCGTGAGTGCGCCGGTGACCTGCAGGGGGCGGCAAAGAGAAGCACGTTTACAGTTTCATCACCTTTAAACAAAACTTACAAAGGATTTACACAACATCAAAATCACTTGAAGAGAAAGAACTCAACAGTAGGAGGCACGAAGACGTTCCTCCGACATTTTGGTTGAGTGGACTTCAGAGGAAAGAGGAAAGAGAGCGTTTCAAACTGTATCTTCTGGAACAAAACGTACAAAAGACAAATTTGGATCAAATGTTCAATGTTGTTCAGGTCAAAACTTGAGCAGAGCCTGTTTGTTTAATGAATCTAATGTTCATTGTTTTGCAAATAAATACGAAACTAAAATGGCGCCAGTTTCACACAAAAAAATCTGCAAAAGACAAAAATATGATCCTCGGAATCCTCACCGTCTCCCCCTAGTGTTCCAGAGAGGTAAGGACAGGGATCTATAATAATAACGGTAAAGCTCTCCATTGTGTTTTTGTGAATAGATTGTTTGTCCCAACAGTCTCTAACACATGTTAGAAATCTAGAAACAATACTAGAGCTCCCAGAGCAGTCAAGTTTACGGGTTGTAGTTTTGGAAGTGGAATTACACAGTATGTTATGTTAGCTTACATCTTGTCTCTTCCTAACTCTGTGACTATTTCTATATCTTTATGTAGTTTATTTCTATGTAATAATTTTTTGATGAAATGTGA
>JAPMNZ010955222.1:0-12263 GCA_029875035.1 Pomatoschistus microps | reverse complement strand
TTAGGACGCGAAACTAGCGGTAATCTTTCAGTTATATATTTTGTTAGCAGTGTGTACCTGTTTCCACCATTTAATAAGTGATTGTTGTACAGCTTACAAGAAGTTGCGCTCATGCTAATGTTTGTATATGTATCAGATCGCAAATAAAACTAGATGGCTCCGTGGGATGAGAGTGAGCGAGTTGGGAGGCGGTGATAAACATTAAAACCTTGCAGAAACAGGTATATCTCCTTTAATTGAGTTGTAATAGTTTCAAAAGTGTATTTTGTAGTTATATTCATTTGATTTAGTCAATTCTGTTAGCTATGCATTTCTGCTTAAAAAAGCAATGGCAAAAGTGAATAAAAACATGCAAATCAGTTACTATAAAGATCTGTCCTCTGTCCAAGCTGTATGAGGCCAGTCGAAATAATGTGCAGCAGTGAATCGAGTTCATTCACAAGTATTGAGACTACTGACTCCTGAGGGGGAATTTGATCAGCTTTCTGTCAATCAGCTGCAGTTATATGGAGCGCTCACATGGCCCCAGCACAATACACTGCCTGTTTGTGCCTGTGTGAGCCAATGCGTCAGTTGATACAACAGTAAGCTACTAAAAGGCAACACAGTGTTAACCAAAGACTTCTATTAGAAAGCTAATGGGGGCAAAGCCCTAATAACAACAGTAAAATATTGTTTAAGTTTGATTTCACAGGAAATATTTATGATAATATTGATATATAAGATATTACTCTAAGCAGACTGAAAATAAGGAACTACACCTTGTCCACGGTATGTTGCACCAGTGAAACATTATCTGTGTTAATGTATGACCTTCAGGTGTGACCTCTGTGGAAACCATTAGATCAAAATCATCAAAGGGGTTGCAACTTTTTAAACAAAAGTTTATTTTGGAGGAAGGTCACAAAGCTGATTAACAAAACAACAGGCATTTGAAGTGAAGTGGCTAACAATAAGCGGATTGCGGCTAAACCTCTAAAAGGAAACTAAAAGCCACAGATCACATCATAATATGCCATATCCTCTTAAAATGACTTTAGGTGAAAAGCAGCGACCGGAAAAAGTACTGTTTGAGTTAGACAAGGTTCACATCAATCACCATCTGTTCCATTGCAATAGTGCTAATGTAAAGAGTTAATTTACAATTCTACAATTGGTTACTTTAGTATTTTGCTTTGTCATACACCTGTATATAGTTTGTTATGGCTGTATGTGGAAGTACAATTGTGGTGACTCATCGTACCACACCTCTGGCAAAATCATATCAACATACAAAGTTCCAATAAGTCTCAGGAAAACTTCCGAGGTCAATGTTTGGAGTCCAGCTCTAAAAATGACGCAAAAGCTGTAAAAAGCATGTAAAAGGTAAAACACTGTTTGATATTTATTTCATGCAGTGAAGGATTTGTATAGCACACCACACATTATTTATAAACATGTCTAGAATTAACTAAAAATGTGTGCCTCTTCATAGAGCATAGTCCTCACTTATCCAGGTGGGAGACTGGCCAGTTGTCTCCAGTGGATCTTGCTTTGACTGGAATGTTGTACAGAATGGCATAGGATTCATCTCCCTCATCTGACAATGTTCCCAAGTTTGTGTTTTAAGACCAGCACATGCAGGACTTTGGGTCTAACTATTTTAAACCGTCATTGAACACAGGACAAAAAGCATAACATATAGAGAATTACATTAGATGTAAAACTCACAGGTTTCCGAGACTATAATTCAAATGAACATAATAAACATAAAATGTGGCGCACAAACCAATTCAAGATAATATAAGATTACCTTTAGTCATCTCACAGTGAGGAAATTTTGATGATGTAGAAAGTTCTGTTTGTGACACAGGCCCAGTGACCGATCCAAGCTTTATCAAAAGAACGGTGGCTCTCATAGCCACAATGTTCTCAATAACTGGAAGAGTTGGAAGCCCTCTGGTTCAAATCTTCACTCCTGCGCTGCAATAAACTCTGAATTTTCTATCTTTGTTTATATCAATCACCACATTACTAATAATAAAATCAGCAACCCCAGCTGGTAGTCATGCTTAAAGTGGACCAGGTCTCCTGTAGTAGAACAGTCCTCTTGTTGCCTCAAGCATTCAGTGGCTTTCCATACATGACAAGCATTGTACTTTCAGACGTCTTTATAATAGTACAAAAAACCGATGTGAATGCTATATTGTAGGTAGTCCAGTCCCCTTGAATGAATCAACACATTTCGAGTGGCCGTGGCTTGCCAGGCCATTGTCTTCTGTTGCCATGGATAGAAGTGCCATGTATTCCTATGTGGAGCACCTATTCCATATAAAACTATGAACTGGTCTTACAGGTAGGCACTAATGGGCAATGACACAGCACAAACAGGAAACACAACCCATCAGAGAATTCTGAAGTGTCAGTTCAGATTGCAACAACATACAATTATTGTAATGCACCAACAATAACCAAATAATTGTAACTGGCCTACATACATACTGTATACTGCAAAAGGTTTTCATGACCCAGCCAGAAGTACCCTCCAGGAAGTCATCACATAGCTTCACTTTATGGGGTATTATTAGTTGACAAAAAGAAAAATGCTTCACATGTTATAGCAAAATGAGATGCTATTTAGACCTGCACTCCCTCGGTAGGTTGATCATGCAACAATGATATAAAAAGAATAGTGGATGGATACATGTCATCACTCATAGTCATACATCACTATAGTGAAGTTAACAACTAATCCATACATTTCAAGAATAGTCATTGGAATAATTATTTAGCTAAATAATATTCAGTAGAATAGCATTGTTTTTTCAAGATAGCAAAACAAGAAAGCACAGAAATATTATCAGTAATAACACTAATAATAATGGTTCAGTTAGTGCAAAAACATTGCTTAATGCAATATATTTTGGATATGTGTGCATCCATGGCCAAAAATTCACCACTCTTGATGTTCATCACTAGGTTTAAGGGTGCATATAGATGACTCTGTAAAATAAAAAAACATACACCTGTATTAGAATCTACAGAATCTCTTTGCACAACTTTTACAGGCCACTGGCTCTAAAATTAAGAAGGTGGGAAACATAATGATCCTGTAAACGTGTTAACTCATTGCTGCCGTTTGTGCCAGTGTGAGAGAGCTTTTTGTCCTGGGATGGGATTGTGTTTCGTATCTTAGTTGACCTTAACTGAATGTCACCAGGCATATCCTGTCCAATACTGTGCACATAGTGACCCAGCAGCAGAGCACACCGGATCAATACACACCGCGCTTTTGTTGTGGCTCCATTAGGCGTGAAGGGGCATCTTACATGCATAAAACTCAGAAATGGGAAGAAATCTCAACTAACAGGTAGCACCCTTTGCTTTCCCTTCCTGTATGTACAGTCACCAGGGGTAATACAATTTCGATTCTTTTAATCAAAATTGATAAAAAATTAGGTTATGGTCTCAATCATCAAAATCGAAGAAGATAGTTGATACATCCGGGAGGTGGCCAGGGAGGATCAAAGAGGTAAAACAATTGGGATTTGACAATTGTGAAAACACTGTCACTGATCCATCACTATTTTATCATCATTTGCAATAAACCTTCCACAGACCTCCGCTCGTGCTGAAGCTATACTTGTATAACTAATACTATAGGGTTATTTAAAGCAGTTAAGCCTTATTTGTCGGTGGAAAACGCTGGATTTAAACATTTAATTAGCGTGCTTAAGCCACGCTACAGTATGCTACTGTCTGCTATAGGAAAATTATACAATCAGATCGTGACCCTACAATCGGAAATCAAATCTAGGATTTGGAGAATCATGAAGAATCACCCCTAATTGTCAGTGGAATTGCGTGTGGCAATAGGCAACACAGACAAACCCAGCATGTGGAGAGCAAATAAGAAATCATCAATGTAAATCAACTTATTAAGAATACATGCATGAGTCAATAATGTCACAAGAACAGTGGTTGAACTATGGCTCCGATTGCACCCTCATAAAGCTTTACTTTGGAGTAGGTGTGCCATGACAGCCACCCTGCATTTTATGATATTCCATTTGTTTCTGATAACGATACTTCCACTCATGAGTCATCCATGCCCTGCACTAAAAACATGTCAAAGCCTACATTGTGCTAATGTTTAAATATATATATTATGGAATGGCAACATGAATAGCAACCTACAAATACAGAGTAAAACTTTAGCAAGAAAACAGGAGCAAAAATATGATTTGACAGGTGGGGAACCGCATAAGTGCAAAACTCAAGATGTCCTTTGAGCGCGTGGTCTTAATAATCATAATGCCATTCATTGATAAATACACGTCATTACCGGTGGAAGGAGTAGTTTTAAGCTGCCGTTGTCGCCTCATCTATTTAACCACAGCCTACACAGGGCTTACAGAATGATGAGGCATTAAAATTGTTGCCAAAACTGTTAACATTTATATTTCAGGAAGCCTAACGTTAAACCCTTTGAATGAGAGTTTCTTGCATGAAACACGAAGCTGAAATGAATAGACTTGCCCCTACATCATTTTTGCATAGCAATAGGAGACATGCAGGAGGTGACATTTTATGAATGAGCCCGTGCCATGCCACCGCAGCGCAAACATGCCCTCCGGTCCCCTTCGCCTTTCCGCCTCGCAGACTACAAAGCAGACATTCCTACCAACACTGCCTGGAGTAGTTTGGCACCAGACAGCGCAGAAGCACGGCTCACATGTCAATAGCCTACCTGCCTGTAGGGTAATACGTCAAAGGCAGAAATAATGTGTAGCCTGGGCCACTTTTGCAGTCGAAACCACTCGCCTAAAATAGTGTTGCCTCAATGGCGCAGCGGTGTTTATTTTAGAGAGCTAAAAGCGCACCCTCACCTGCTATGCATTATTGTACAAAGCATTGCACATGGCTATTAGACGTTTATGATTATCAAAGCCACATATGAACACGTATTTGGGCCAGAATCTCCATGGCCAGAACCCACTCTTTCTTAAACCATTCACAACGCCACGAAACAGTCCGCCACATGGCACATAGATACAGCAATTTGAGCACAAGCAAAGAATCTAATGATTTGCGTCTTTCTCCAAAAGCTTGCAGTTTACCGTTGGTATTTTTATGAATGGAGCGCGATAGGTTATGCAAATGAGGGCGATTGTGAAAGAGATGGCGGATGGGGCATATCGGATATCTCATATCCTGTGAGACTTCCCCTTCGGTTAGAAGCAAACACACACACAGATGTGACCAAATAGCTAAGCCAAATTGACCTGGAAGCGAAGCGATAGTTTATGCGTGCATCGATCACGGCACGCATGCAATATTGTGACTCGTATGTACCATGGGTGCGTTTATAAAAAGACGTAACTTGGGGGCGTAGGGTGGATTGAAGTTAACGCTGCAACAGGGCCTGCTAGTGCTCTCTCGCTTCAGACCTTTTCAGAAAATGTTTCCGATCCACCCACGCTTATTCCCCTCCTCCTACTCCCCTCTCTTCTAGCTTTTTTCAGTCAAAACTGATGTTGGGGCCCTGGAACCCCTTTCTCCACAGAAAAGTCCAAGCAGCGGTTTAGGCTACAAGCAGTCTTAACATGAAAGAAAAGAATACGATCACGTCACGAGCATCACACATGAACAGAGCTGTGCATTCTTCCAAGTTGCCGAGCCACCTCCAACTTTGTAGCCTCAGCAGTCAGAGAAAAGACACACAGACATACATGATATCCTCTTACTTACTCGTTAGGGTGTGTTTCTTCTATCATTTTCTCGCTTCACCTAAGGTAGTAGACCACGGAGGTTGCATACTTTTCGCTCGTCATTCTTTCACCGCTGCTTCTCCAAAAAATATGTCTCCAATTCCGCATAAATCCCCCGCGCCTTTGTGGTGTTGAGAGGCGGCTGTAGACGTGTTGCCTTCGACCGTGCCTCAGGGGATGCACGATCGCCTTTGGATCTCCCAACTTCAGCAGACCATCGTCTTCCAGCTGGAAACGTAGCACACAGAAGACAATTTGATCACCAATCGGTCTCTTCTCAGTTTCTCCACGTCTAGTTCCTCAACACACACAAGGCACGCTCGCTGTTTTAAGTCCAAAGCTGCATGGTTTGCCCGACAACTCCCGTTCCAATTGTGCTTAAAAAGCGCGTCGTCGCTGTTACCGAGGGGTGGCCCCGCAAGAGCCCCATCTCTACTCCATGTTGGATTGCAGGCAGTCGATCAGCTCCAACTACTACGCCGGGGGAGGGAGAGAAGAATGGGGGAGGGGGGTGTCTGCTGGGCGGAAGCGGTGACGTAGGCCCACATTTTAAGGGACACAATGGCAGCAAAACCGTAGGGGCCCTAAAATGTGCCCTCTTTTGTCACCCCCCTTGACGCTTTATTTTAATTCCGGACGTGTCACCTTTGTTCCTAAATTAACTTTGAAGTTTCCCATGGCCAGCTTTTAGCCCTCGAGGCTGTTAGCATAAATCAATGTTTTTGACTGCACAAACATAAGTACAAAAAAATTAAAACAACTTTCAAATAAAATGATTGTCTCTCAAGCTATTTGAAAACATGATAAATATGTGCAATACATGTTGGTCAAGAATAATCACTTTGAGCCTATATTTATGAAACATGAAACAAACAAAATGAAACAACTAAGTTGGTTCTTTGCGTGTAGTCTAATCAGTAGCATGACAATTACAAACCCAGTTGTTATTCCATGTTTTTAAAAAGACCAAATTAAATGTTTGAAGCCCTCAAGGACCATCCTTCGGCCCTGTCGCGCTTTTACGTTTATTCTTCTCTTTGGTGATTTACCCTTATACAAAATTCTTTGTCCATAAATTATTTATAACCTTCACTGATTAACTCAAAGAAAGTTGGATACCTGTGATTTGACTGATGGATCCCCAACCACATACAAGACTATACACATAAGACTTACAGCGCTCTCGCGTGGACAGATAGACACACTGTTCAGGATTTGGGATCTATATAGTATTCAAAACATTATTACATAGCTATTATTATAAAACAAAAAAGAAAAAAAAGAAATCATTATCCTATATGTTTTTAATTGTATAACTTGTTTGCATCATGAGCCAGAAGAAAAATCCTCGTTTGCCACTTCCTCTTTCTCAAGATAAGATAATAAACTTTATTGATCTCACAATGAAGACATTTACAAATGGTAATAAAAATAAGTCTGATTCTGCAAATTACTAAGAAAACAAAATAGAGTAAGCTACTCTACATAATAATCAACATGCATTTTTTTATACAGAAGTTAGGCCCTTCCGACTACCACCGACTGCGCATACCCCAAACTCTACTCATACGTACACAACGCCAATTTGGCACTTTACTGCCGCCCCCAACCATGAATGACAATGAGAAAACAACGGAGATTCTCCAGTTTATTATTTATTATCCAGATTATCGTGCTGATCAAATTTACTTTTGTTTTAACCCGCCTAGTTTACTTTATAAAAGAGTATATTGCCCCCTCGTGGTGTTTACAGATCAGTACAAAGCAAGGGGGAAAAAACTCAAGATAGGACAATGCATGTGCCAGATGATTATGTTTTTCTAATTGTTCAGTCAGATTGTCCCCGTGGAAAATAACCTATTAATCAGACAGTTTTTGAGATGTTATAAACCAAACCAAATGGATTTTTGATAGAGGGAACAATGACTGATAAGGGATTAAAGGGGTCATCTATTATTATTATTTATTTACCTGACAACTTTACAGTGGCATAAACCGTATTGTTCAACATTCTTTTGACATGTGAGAATTATGATAGGTCAACATGTTTTAACAATAGTTAAATATATTGAGAATAAACAACAATAACATTCAATTATCCATATTTTATGTAAACAAAAGTCAGTTGGTTTAAGTCAGGGTGTCTGTAGTGGTGATTCTTTTGTTACATTTGCTGCAGGCCTATCCCATCTAACAGTGGGTGTCTAACAATGAACACCCAGGGAATGAATGGTAATTTGTACAAAGCTCCTCAGTCCCCATTAGTCATTTTAATTACACATTCTTTAGATTACATTTTTTACTTTTTGATAACAAGTCAATGCTTGATTATCATGATAGAAATAATGGTCAAAACTTTATATTTATATTGATCAACCTAAGTCTTTGTACAGAAGCTTTTAACTATTAGATGCTCATTTGGTTTTGCGTTAATTCAAACCACATTGTCTTGCTCTCACACAGACCATTCGATGGAACCCCTAACCTCTGTACACCCCTGCCCCCTGCCAATCAGCAACAGCCCAGACAGCGTCACTCTGTCTGCTACTATTGCACTGCTGCGTAAGTGCTTCCTACCCATTCAAGACTGCATATACCCCAAAGCACCCCTGCAAAACCTCCTGTAAAAATCAACATAGCCCCAGCTCTGGAAATGACCCGCTATCACAACATTCACATCCAGGTGATAAATGAGGTCACCCCGGTGGGAACGACAGGGTCAGAGATCACCCCAACAGTCCTTGTGGGGTTTTGGGGCCAAATAGGAGTCACTAGGAAATGGGTGACCACCAGAATGGTGACTCAAGCCAAAACAAGAAAAGTTGTGACCTTATTTTGTAGTACAGTAGAGGGAGACAAATACTCTCAGCAAAGGAAAAGGCTGATGTGATGTTAAAGCTGGGGTACCTTCTAACTTTCAAACAATGAATGAATCATTCCTCTCTCTGAATGCTGTTTGGTTCTATCACGGTAGGAGGGTGGTATAGTGGTTAGAACTCCTGCTTCTCAGTGAGGTCTTGTGTCCACCTCCAGATTGGGCCTTTCTGAGTGTATGTTTCTCACCGCGGATGCTTAAGAATTTCTTTGGGTGCTTTGGTTTCCCCTACCACTAAAAACATGTACATATTGCGTGTGTGGAGTATCCGCAACAATTGTAAAGCGCTTTGTGACTCTGTGAAAGGTGCTCTACTACTTACACTAGTTTTCACATGAAAGTGGCTGTGTACTACAAATGTGTGTTGAACAATTTCAGATATCTCATGACACTTTGAAGCAATTGTGGTTAAAGCTGAATTCATCATTATCACACATGCAGAGCTGGTACTTTTCCACTTGTTTTGGTTATCTGCTATAAACTCACTTGCATTCTGAAAATATTTGTTTGTGTCTTGTCTCTACCATCAACAATAAAACATGTCATCTGTATGTCTAAAAGTAGAATTGTATTTATTCAGTAGAATATTGAAAGTTGTCATGGATCTCTGATATTGAACATGTCTAGAGTGAGTCCATGTGGTTAATGAACTGATACAATGTCATGCTAACAATTGTCACGCTCATTTTTATACTTGTAATGGACCACAGGGATCTCTCTAGATAGATGGGAATCCTAAATAAATAAAAATACACATAATGTTTAGTCCTAAGGAGGAAATAGGAGTAGAAGTCTTTTTTCTATTTTTTCCACAATGTCACATCTCTTGCTAGAACATTTGCAACAAACAACAATTAGAGTTCAGTATGGCATTCACTACTATAACTTAATGTAACCAATTATTTTATAAAATATCCATCTCAAACCCGATTCCCATGGTGGACGGCTGGACGCGCAGTATGTGTCAACTTTAAGTAAACTGACAAATGACCTGAATGCTGGTGAGGTCAGCTCTAGGGTCAACTCTGTTTAGTCTGTAGTTCTTGATGTGGGTGAAGTTGCATTTTTCATGAAGAGCAACTACGATACTACATTTGACATTGGATTTAATCTCAACCTTTCCATCTTCCACAACTTTTTTTTAGAAAGAATTGATTTAAATTTATATTTCACTCAACATTCAAAATCATGTTGTTAGAAGAGCATTTTTTGTTAGGATTACCTCTATATTTACAGCCAATGCTTCTAGACAACATGCTAATTGTCCTGTCTGCAAATGAGTATTCTCACACAGTACCTCTCCCACAGCTCACCGGCGCCAGCTAGACAACGCTGGTGTCGCCACTCACCAGGCCTTAGCTCCAGCCACAGCATGCTCCACAGTCATTTCCTAAAGAATCTACTGCAAGAACAACACACTTTCATCTTTACAAAACAGAAAGTATCCTTCTCCGTGATGGACACACAAACACTCCTGAGTCCTGACCACTGACAAACACACAAAAGTCACCTACAATTACTGCTTCTACCACGCCATGATGTACAGCCCTGTCAAATAAAGCCGCAGTTCTGCATAGATTAAACTACACTTTTCTGGGTTCTGTCTGTTCTACATGAAAACACATTAAACAACATTAAAGTCAATACAAGGAATGACTTACATGTCATTTTTTACAAACAACATTACATTTTTTGAATAGAAATACTGGAATTAACTTGGGCTATCAGCTTTCTTTTAGTCGGTCTATGGTCCCTTTGTGTGTCGTAACTAATTATCCTATTTAAACTACAAGGATTTTGAAGGGAATATCAAAACGTATGGAGGAAATCAGCGGAATACTTTGGTATTTACTTTGAAATTGAGTCCAAATCAAATTATAAATTAACTTTGATTAAAGTCTTTTAATACTAATTGTATGTCAAAATATTTTTTTACATTAAATCTAAATCTAGAGATTATAATATAGATAAGATTAGTAATTATTTTAGAGCTTTTTCCATGCCCCTTTTTGTAGACTAATGGTTGCCAAAGATGTCATCAGGTCAGTGAGTTGACCAAGAATTTCTTTGGTTAACTACAGCTAGAGATTTAACTTACAGTAAAGGGCACCCAATTTGATTTAACCAGATTTCAGTTAAATCTCTAGTTAAATCTCTAGTTAAATCTCTAGTAAAATCTCTAGTTAAATCTCTAGTTAGCGTGTTCCAAAACTCATAGTTATCAGATCATGTGTCAGTCTTCCCTCTTGGACGTGTTTACAATGTTCAAACATCAAACACAATCCTTGTCAAACAAATAGCCGATTGTCGCTATTCAGATTCAAGATTTAGACCTATGACTTTGTTTATTATCTGAAGAAAGTTACAAACAGAAAGTCTGATCACATTTATTTCAACAAACAGATACAAGCCATTTTATTCCACACTATTCTGGAGCACAAACACATGCAATTAATTGTGATGGATCTGACATAAACAGCTTATCATCTCTGTCAGCCGGCTGTAAACAAACCTTCCCTTGACCAACCAACCTCACTTAATCTCCTGCTTAGATTTCAAAACAAATCTCCACTATGCTTTGTAAGGCTGCACCCATCAAGAAAAGTCGACAAGATTAGAAGTTTGGCTTCAACTATCAAAGCCATGGTCTCCAGACAGGGAACTAGATTGTGTGTTGTTGCTGGGGTGAAAAGGGTCTCCAATAGCCCTTTTGAGGGTGAATTGGTTGAGGAGTGGAGTTGATGGAGCATCGATGTAAGGATTAGGACATGGCTCTGTGATCAAGTGCTCAAATGCTAGATAAGAGTGACAAAAACACCCTTTAATCCTTTTTGTAACTGGGGTGGCGCTCTAGCCTGTTCACTGTTGGGAGAAGGGGACCATTAAAGAGGAACCTAAAAGCACCAGTAAACTTGTAAATATCTCATGGGATAATTTGAGTCACTTCCAGTTTTTTTAAGCAAATAAACACAAACAGATGCTTGTCAATCACACAAGTTTCTGTGCAGCATCAGAAATGCATGAAGCATAAACATCATTAAATAAAAACAACATAGAATAGCCATAGACTAACACCAGTTTACATATCACTTGTGACTGCGGATCACTGTGAAAGGTGCTAGCAAGGCTATGGGCCTAGCGCTTTTATTCGGGGTCTTTTTACGGTTCTGTTTTAGACCTGGTTTATTTATCTTTCATATCTGGTGATGGTGGTATTTTAGACAAAATATTAATTATATGACAATTAACCATGAACCAAAATCTTATATCAGTTACAAAAGCATGTATAGACATACCGTATGGTATAGACCAACATGATCTGTACATGGAGAATCAGATGGAGCAGGTGGAGAATCTTCCAAAAGTATGTGCTTGGAATCATACAGGTGTAAGGCGGGGTCACATGAAAATTTGTTTTGAACAATCTTGAAGAGAATTATGTTAGAATGTCCTTATGTTATTTTACCAACTGAAATTAGAATTGTGTGGTTAGCTGCAGTGCTTTTACTCACCGTGCAGTATGTTTGCTTGTTATTCATTTTGATGGATGATCCAATCCAATCCAATCCACTTTATTTATATAGCACATTTTATAAAACAAGTTTCCAAAGTGCTGCACAGAGATCAAATCAACACAT
>JAPMNZ010955208.1:0-11739 GCA_029875035.1 Pomatoschistus microps | reverse complement strand
TCAATATACTGTATCTCTATCTGTCTATATATAGTGTAAAGTTATATACATATAGGGCAGGATCATTATTTTTACATCTTGATTTTAGAGATGCCTTTTTGGTAATGATGCATTACCGTGATAACGCATGAACAACAAACACACAGGCCTACTTTATATTTTATCAGGTGAAATGTACTGAGACTAGAATACAATCATGCAGTGATTGTGTAGACCATTTTACACACACAATGATCTTCACAAAGACATGAATGTTAACAAATCCATCCCAGTAATGACAGCGGTGACACAGGGAAACAAAGACGAATGAGCAGATGAAAGACTTCGACTTTTTGACAATGACTTTTGTCTGAGCAGCAAGAATATTTCTGCTGCCTCTAAAAGCAACATACTGAACAGTAGTACATTTAAAATGGGTCAAAACACAATGTTGTTAACTATAATATTGTTTTAGTCAAGGGCAGAAGTCTGTGCCACAGTGACCCTGTGATTTGACTTAAAATCAGAGGACAAAGGGAAAATGGAAACAATATGGAGAATAGTCTGACTCTGTAGTTCTGTCTTGTGCTTCCCACTGAACCTTTATGCAAAATGAGAGGCACATTTGTATTCTAACACAGGCGCCCCTCCACCCTCCCGACGCTCTCCCCTAGTGCTCCACTGTGTACATTATAAGCCCAAGTAGAAGCAGGTGTCAGCCAATTAAATATATACACTTCCCTGTCTTTTCTTCTGACGCACACTTATGGAACATCCATGAATGGTGCCCTTTTAACTCCGTTCAATTCACATTCGGAGCGTGTTTTAGTGGCGCAACTGATGTGTACTAACAACTGATTGTGTTGGAGCCCACCCCAGCACAATCAAAACAGCTCAGCCGCACCACGTCCACTTGAGGCCTTCCCTGCATGACCGAAGAATCTGAATCTGGGCATTAAAAATACGCTTTCTTATGGACTGACCGTTCTTAAAAGGCGACAAGATGCGTTGACACGGGGGAGGAGGGTTGGACAGGGCGAGCGCTCTGTCATGTTTTCATTAAAAAGCCACGCTTCACTGTCTTCCTGCTCCCGCCGACTCTTCTAAACCAATTCTGAATGCTTACCTCATCTTTCAATCATTTCTACTATGCCGAATAAAGTGGGGTCTCTGACACAAAGTTATGGAACCCCGTCGAAACGTCATGGGGGGGAGGTGTGCGTGGTGACAGCACTCCACGTTGCTTCTGCTTCACTGGCTGCGATGTCCCAATTTGCCCTGTGTGACTTTCAACAGTAAACACTGGGGGATGGGACCACGGACGGTGTCTATCGCACATGGACCAAGTCGGACGGAGACATGTACGTAACTCTTGGTATGCAAAAGAGCACATCTGTGTAGATATTACTCAACACAAAGCTGCAGCGATGCCATGTTCCAGTCCATAAAGCCATCCAGAGCAGACAGGCAGACGAGGCCGCATAAAGCTAAATGGACCATCTCAGATAGAGGGACTGCTGAGGAGATTAAGCATCAGTAGAAACATCAGAGGAAACGAGGGATGGAGAGGAAGAGAGTGGGAGGATGGAGAGCGAGAGGAATGGGGAGAGATGTAGAAATAGGACTCCATTATTCATGACGAACGTTTCATGTGCTGGGTGACATCTGGGACAGCAGTGATAATGAGAGTCCCAAGAGAAAGAAAACTACATGCAGCGGATCTGTGTCCCAAAACACCACAGTCAAATTGTGCTTCAGCACCCACCTCCACTGGATCCCCTCAAAAAACCTAAACGCTATAAACAAAAATATGTTTTAACCCTGTGGCCAATAGCAGGGGCTGGGATGTAAAGTGCATGTCTGATTTCATATGTTTGTCTCTCTGGGTGAGGCAGGGTACTCCAGCTTAGTCCATGGCCTGAGGCAGGGACTGCATTAAGCGACAGTGAGTGAGCTGCCTGGTCCCTATTAGCCCACTGGTGGCACAGTCACTGACCAGAGCCCAGAGCATTGAGGGATTTACTGCCCAGCCCACGAAAGGTAGAGAACAGGTTATCATTCAAATAACTAAAAAAGTACTTTACCGACCGCAGTCAGCACAAGGATATGCACAGACAACTTGGACTGCATAAAACTCAAATAGCAAGTCCAGAACAAAAAAACAGAAAACACCACATACATGTAACTATCTGGAACCACACACTTGACAAGCATAATTATTATAAACATGTCATTTATATTAGATTTTTATTATTGTAGTGCAAATATCATGCATCAATGATCCGGTAGTTTTAACTTTTCAACTTTCAACTAAATCATAGCAGACCAGCGGTTGTTTCTTATAATCGACTCCATGTTAAACGTAAACATTTCTCTTGACATTACCTGGTTACTCCTAAAATACAAATGAATACCTAAATAAGGTGAAATATTATACAATGACAAGACAAACACAATCATATATTTGTTTAAATTAAAATCCTCTGACCATAATTATCCTAAAATACACATGTCCTGACAGGGGCTGCTAATCTCTGTTTTATTTTCCATTTTCTGAAATAGTTTGGCTCACACAACATCTGCTGTTGCTGCAGCAAATCCACAACATGTATGAAAAACTGTTTATTTTCATCCCATGTCCTTCACTTTCGGCGCACTGCAGTCAATCAGGGATCGAGAGTGTTTGGACAGCTAATAGGAGAAATCAATACGTCTAAATCAGAGGTCACGCAGAAACATAGCATCAGTAACCTTATCTCAGCTCACTTAATTCAAAGGGGCGAATGCTAGTGCGCACAAATGAACCGTGCATTATGGACCAGGTTTTGATGGTTCTTCCTAACCCAAAGGTTACAATTTTTAAACTGAGTGTGGACTGTAAATTTCCTTAAGCATAATTTCTCAGTAGATCCCACCCTAATCGCCTTGCACTAATCCGACTTTCCACTAGCCTAAACAAAAGAAACCTCCTAAATCCTATTTCTTAACCCAATCTGTGCTATATAAACATCTTCTCTCTTGCTCTCTCTAATCTGTCACTTCAGCTTTCCCTTTTTTGAAATAAAGTAACAGGTTCAAGAAATAATATAAAATCATCCACTAACTATCAATTACGACTTCAAGGGTTAGACAACAACTGTTTAATACTAGTTCAAAATGGCAGGTTTACCCAATGACGTCGTTGAAAAGGAGAGAGGATAAACGTGCTTTACGCTATAACCTCCACAGCTCTCAAACTTTCCCTTTTGGGGATGTGGTTCTAGTGGTTATGGTCATTGACTGTTTATAGGCTAAAGTATTGTCTAAAATACTCTCTTTACATGAAAAACAAATGGTCTCAAGTTATGCTTACATGATTGGGGTAAATTGGACAGTGACACATCAATCGAGTTTCCCGGGCTGATATACATTTGAGCAATCAATTTTCCCTCACATATGACTGTGACTATGGGCACGGCCTGCCCTATCACTGCCTTGCTGTGTTACTGATCCACTGCATGTGTGTTTTGATAGAGACACAAAGGTCGGGG
Organism: Pomatoschistus microps; assembly: GCA_029875035.1. Lineage (NCBI taxonomy): Eukaryota > Metazoa > Chordata > Actinopteri > Gobiiformes > Gobiidae > Pomatoschistus > Pomatoschistus microps. The sequence goes on along the minus strand of JAPMNZ010955208.1, from coordinate 8,230 downwards.
CAGTCACAGAGCACATCTATAAGCGCACGAGATCTGACATGTGTACAACTGTGTAAATAACCGATAACAGTCGACACTTGTCAGCCCTCTGCTCTGAGCACACAAAGCCTTTGGAAACTTCATTGTTGAGGTTCTCTACCATTCACCCCCACCAACTTCTCCCAAACGGGGCCCTTCAAGCAGAGATAATTATGCCTTTCGTGGGCCACTCGCACACACAGAAAGCACACACAGATTTGGGCTAATTAACACACCCACCCACGTGCCGCCTCAGCCTAACTTGGTCAAAGATGGCTGCCAGCAGCCCATCTGCTCCAGCCCTGCTTCTGGACACTGTCAGTACACTGGCTGAAATGTGAGGAAGCAAAATGTGCTGAATATAAGCATGATGTTTACAAAGTACATTTAAATATATGTAAATGATGGTCTGAGCCTCATCTGCATGTCTGTATGTGCAGTGCCCCCTGCCCATGTCCTGCTGAGTGCCACACGGGACAGAGCAGATGAACAACAGAGGAGGGGGTGGTGCGATGATGCATGGGTCTGTTCGATGAGCCCTGGGGACGCCACGTGCCCCTGCCCTCCCCTGCCACCGTCCCAGCTGAGCGGCGTGAGCACAACGGGACAGCCATCACACAGCAGCAGCGGCGAGCAGAACTGCCTTAATGTAGCCCCAGTTAATCTTTAATGAGCACTCCATATTCAGCTAGTTCAGGCTAAATCTGAAAATGGCTTTATTGTGTTCGCTTTGAGAGCAGACAAAAGGAATAACATGTGTAAGAGAGACATCCTTACACTTCTGTGTGTGTTGTACAGAGGTATCTACAGCGGCCAGACATTCAGACAACTCAACTTATTAATGTATTCTGTTCTGAGAGCACACACAGATTCACACAGTGCTGCCGCTGCACCTGTGTGGCCACAGACTGCACTCCCTGTGGGTGGGTTTACAAACTAGATTTCCTTTATAAAATACATATACATATATATATATTGTTCAAGATCACTTACTTTACATGATAGGACAACGTGGTCAAATGCAATCTTTTAAAATGTAAACTTTCAATGTGACATCACTTTCATAAGAGTATGTATTTATTTCACTGGGTTTATACAATTTTAACCAAATCACCCAATTTATGATTTATAGTTTCAAAATGAATTAAGACAAGATTCTGAAATAAGTGTGAATAAGTGTATATGTGTGGTGTCCGCCACACTGCCCTCCAGAAGGGCCCCCTGGGACGCACAATTGATCTGAAATGTAGCCTGTAACTGACCTCAGCGCCCTGTAGACCCCATTACAGACTGAGCTAGCATCAACAGCAGATAACTCCACGTATGTTGACAAGTTAACAATGGAGAATTGGCTTTATTATCAGCCATGAAATATAACAAATATAACAATAGATCATCATACTATTTTACGAAACTAATAGGTCTGAATAATCTTTTTCCACATAAATGCATTTTCAGTAGTCAAACTGCAGGTGGCCATGTTTCTGTTCCTCACGTACCTTCAAATAACCAGAGGGACATAACAGCTCAGTGTAGGTGGATAAGATGAAGCAGAAATCTTCTGTGGACCACAACCATCTGCTGCCTCTCTTCATGGTGAGCTTTTGATGCTCTGATTGACATATCCAGACCAGACCTTCACAATGAGCTTTTTGTACATTCCCACCAACTCCACTTCTTCAAATCAATCTTGAGGAGGCTACATGACCATTATCTCATAAGGGTTGCACGGAGCAGAAAAAGCATAACACAGGATTGGTGGGAGACAGAGGAGTTATATGGGTCAATCTGCCTGCACCCCTGTGTGCACATATGGGACAGACCACGGGACGCACACACTGACCACAGATCTTTATGGAGAATGTGTCTCTGACAAGAGGGGACCTGCTGAGGTGCAGAGGTCAGGGCAGCGGTGTGTTAAAGCATCGACCCAGTCTGTAGTTCACTCGAGTGATTCTCCTGCCGATCAGGGACAATCCTCCTGGGACATGGAACATCCCCAGGGAAATATAGATCTATCGGCCTTATTGTAATTGACACACAAATAATTCCATAAATCTCTAATGTAAAATAGACATGTTGAAAAAGAACATTTTTGTTAAATAATTATCTACACTCATGAACCAAGAGAAATTTGGTTTAACATGTTCTTGTCTATGCAATTTATCTTCATCAATGTGAGAAGCAGAGTGTTTGTTACCACGGAGACAGCTAATGGGGACTGAAGTAAAAGACATGCAAGTAAATGTATTTCTATTTTGGATCACAGTTCTCTTAGAGACAAGTAAAGAAGTCCTGTATCATGTCCTTTACACAATAGCACTCACAAAAAATATTTATCCAAAATAAAGCAGCCGTTCAACCTCTCAGCTTTCACTGTGGTTTAAGTTAAACATATAAAAACAATTAAAGACAGGCGACAGGAACAATCAATGACTCTGTGAGCTTTCAATCACAAAATCAATTTTAATTTCTCCTCTTCATTAGGTCTTTGACGCGCACAGCAGAGGGCAGAGAGGAAGACACTTGTCTACTTGTTATCTGTAACAATCAGTAATAAAGGTTACCATTGACATAACCCCGAGATGCAACTGCTTCAATCTGAATTTTCTTCACATCATTTCCACATCACATCAATCAATCAATCAATCAACTGTTATTTGCAGAGTGCCTTTCCTACACAAGGCAACACAAAGCGCCTCACAACCCATATCAGACACAGGGCATTAAAACACAGGACATCGTAAAAGATCATTTCTAGATCAGACTTTTATCAATAAAATGAGGAATTTGCACATTTACTGTTTCACTGTCTCCGTAATTACTGATCTGTACCTCGTAAACTGACACAACACAATTAATAATTAATCAATGACTAAAATAGTAGCTCAATAGCTTATTGAAAGTAGAGTTAGTGTTTAATTTACCAGAGTAAATTATGATAAATTACATAGACGTTACTAAATCAAATGTAACACAGCACTTGCAGGACTATAAGCCGCTGAGCCCCGCGGCCTGTATAGCATTGTGTTAATGCATTAAGAGAATAAATGAAAACATGAAACCGGTTACATTATTTTGAGTCCATAAAGCACTAGTCGGGATAGGTAAGCATGTTTATTGCCAAAATAGATTGAAGTGACCAGAGTTCGTTGAACATCACGAGTTGACAGTGTATTGAACACTTCTTCATTTAATCATGTTGTGTCCAGTTCAAATGGTTTTGCTCCATCAGCTGTTGGCAAAGTGCTACATCACAGCATGAAAACCTGCGGCTTGTATTCAAGTGACGCCTACTGTATATGGGAAAACAAACTATTTTCTTATCAAATGTAGCAGGTGCAGTTCATATACAGGTGCTACTTTAGTAGGTTTGTTTAGCACTTTTGTCTCTTATTATTTGAGTAATAACCCTAATATAGAAAACAACCTTCATTGAGCAGAACTGAAAAGCATTCAAGTCCCACTTTCACTGTGCTAGAGATATTTGTGGTGTACAGGAGGATGTGTCATAAGGACGGTCACGAAGGTGACCTGAGCTGTTGTCTTGTTTGTCTCGGTCTTGACATCTTCAAACGTCTGATTCTCGTGCCCATTCAATGACCTCTGCAGCCGTAATTATGCACCGCCAACACTGTGTACAAACACTGAGTCTCCACATCAGAATGAACCCAGGATGAACTCCGCACAGAAGGAATCTATACATCTCTGATGTGCGCTGGGGCTGTGCTGCTGAAATTATTCTTATCATAGACCAGAGATTTTACAAAAGGCTCTGGTCGTTAGGAAACAAACAACAAGAAACGCTGTAACATCTTTACAAATCTAACATGCAAAAAAGGTGCAGTTATCAAAAAACGAAAGAAAACCTTTTGAATATTTCCCCTTGTCCCATTTTTTAACTCAACAAACAATATGTGAATAATAGGTGCTGAAGCAAAATGTTTATGGTTAAGGGAGATGTGAGCACCTGGAGGAAACTTACTCAGACACAAAAGGAACATGCAAACGCCGCTCACAACCCTCTCAGTGAGAGGCGCTCACGCTATATAGCAGGTTTTTCTTTGCCACTGCTTTGATGAGCAAATAACTACTACACATATTACTGATCAATGTTGCATTTTGATCATTTTGGACAATGATCTATAATATTTGGAAGGCCGATGTATTAACCATAAATTATAGATTTCTTTTAGTATTTACTGAATAAAGGGCTGCAAAGAGTTTTAAAATAGTTTCATGAATGTTCCTTTTCCCTTGCTGATGACGACATTCCAGATAAATATAATATGTGCAGACAGTATTCCCTGAAATCTTCCCTTTTATATGTTTTATTAGAAATGTAAAAACCCAAAACACCAACCATAAGCTTTAGCGTGTGAGTGTGTGAAGGAGAGACCGTGTCTGTGAGAAATATATTTAAGAAAAAAAGGGAGAAAAAAAGCGCCATCTGCCAAGACCCGAGGCCGTTCTTGTCCTACTACCCTCCTTGCTTCATCCTCTATCCCCCACCCAGCCCTGCTTCATTGTTAGAGCAAGCATTTAAAATAGTAGAATACAATTAAGCTAATAGAAGTAGGTAACTGCAACTGACATAATAAATACTGTAATTTTGTCCATAATAACACGTATTTACGAACCACTCCGAGGATCCGCATAGAGCAGACATGTTGTGTTACTTTCACACGCACTATCACACACATACAAATGAGGTTAATGAAGATGAATGGAGGGCCACGCCACTATTGACATCCTGGCTCTCTGAATGTAGCCCTGTTCTTCAAGGACAACGTAAGGAGTCAAAGCAAACACAGATGATTTAGATATCATAGTCTCCAGAAGCATCAGATGGAGAGGCTCATTCTCACACTGAACTCAACTGCAGTCGGGGAAAATATGATCATTGCAATTCAAGAATATTAAATATAATAAGTATTTGAAATGAAATATTCGCCGCGTTTTACATTTCTAAAACTTAAACCCAGCAGTCAGATGGCTTCATTTTGAAACCTTTGTTACAGCGAGAGATGGAGAAGAGGCAGAGATAGCGGGAGGAGGGGACCAGCTCAGTGATCCAGAACAGTGAACAGACAGAAGACACGAGTTCAGAGTCCAGTTGAACACATCACACTGAGCGGGGCATCATCAACCATCCACAGAACAACAGCCACAGACAAAGCAGAGCCCACAGCCTCCCCACAGTCTGTCATGTCCTACCTGGGACGATGGAAACGGTGTCTCTCTCCCAGGACACCACGCTGACGTACTCCTGCACCGCGGCGGGGATCAGGCACTTGAACACTGCTACGTTTCCGCGCATCGAGCGCTGGTCTGCCACGCGGACCGTGTAGGGCTCCCTGAAAACTGCACACATTCAACAGTTACCATAAAACATCAACATCTTTTATGGGACAGAAAACCTATTCACAAAAGTAGTTTAGAAATGGACAATCTGGTAGTGCTATAAACATTATGTTATATTATAATCTGCAACAAAATAAAAACCTTACTGTTTTTGTAAAGTTACATTGATAAGCTCTTCTGGCTTGTTTGCAGTAAAAGTGCAAAAAGAATATTACTGTGAAAAGTGTCTTTCTCAATTTTTTAGCACTAAAGATAAAGATGTATACATTTTGTCTTTCGAAAATAATTATATCTGAATCAGGCCTAAAATAGGACTTTTTGTGGTTTCAATCAGGACTAAACCAGGTCATAAATAGGAGGACAAAATGTGAACTGGTACAGTTTCAATCAAAAGTTCTCTGGCTGTCGTCATAACAACAGCCATTTCTCAAATATTTGACATATTTCTCAAATATTTATTTGACTCATGTATAATAACAGTTTAAAGTTTAGATGGATCTGTTGATGGTCTGAGTTTTTGGAGCGGTGTCCCAAAGAGAAAGAGCCAGGTTTTATATGATATAAGGACACCCAAAGCACTTTACAATGTGTCAAAAAATAATATTTAAATTATTATTAAATTATCAAACGGGTTCTTCTGCTCTGTAAAAGTACTTTTGCTGACAGTTCTAAGAGCAGAAAGTTATTTATTTTGTATTATATTTAAATATAGCATCTAGCTACCTCATAATGAAAAAAACATCGATTTATTCTATTAGATTCTTTCCTACACAAAGTTTTTAAATTATAACAAATTACTCGGGGAATAAATAAAGTAAACCTTAATCAGTACTCATACTCCTACTAGAGCAATAACCTATCAATCTTTATATAACTAGTTTACTAATCCTTACTGCGTGTACCTGACACTATTGCTGGGCCTGTCACGATAAGTAATATTGATGCACAATCAAATTAATGCAATAAATTATACAATCAAAACAACTTTATGCCACTAAAGCAATGTTGATTTGTCCATTTCATTAAAACACAAACATTATGGAAATGAACTGCTGAATTCCTATGTATTCAATATATACAGCTCATCGGAAATGGCAAAACTCTCCCCACTTTGGCTAAATGAACGTACAATAAACACTAAGGCCCAAAATATAATGTTCAATCCATCAGTCGTTGAACAATAGATTGATATAACAATTATCTTGACTGGTTTAACTATTGCAATAATGAGTAAACGTGAAAATGTAAAAAAGCCACAAAACAGTAAAAGCTTGTGTGACCCGGGCACTCTCGACACAATGCCTGATGGGTAATCCCTGGTCTTCTGAGGGCAGGCTTTTAGGTCATATATGAAGACAGAAACCAGCCCCAAATCCTCAACATGGCGCTAGTATTAGTATTATATAGTATTAGATCCAGCCCGCGTTGGAATGCCGAACGGGAAAACAGATGTTGACATCCAGAGAGAAGAGGGGCGGACTCTTTGGGCTGAATGAAAGATGATACACACTAATTGTAAATCAGCCGTTCTCAGCTTTATGCCAAGTGTCTGCACCTTGCATCCAGGGGAACCCAAAGCGCCAGAATACTCTATTTTACATATGATGAGGTCTAGAGCAGCTTCACACAGTCCAATCAATGGAAAGCAGCAATTAGGTTTGTTAATGAGAGATAATTAAAGTCGTGTGCTGGGGCTATATATAGACTGGCACAAGAGGACAGTGGAGACTGAGGGAGTAGAAGGAGAACAAACTAATGAGGACAGAGAAGAATATGCAGTTTCTGAGACATTTCTTTTTACTTGCATTGCAGTAATACATACATTTAACTAATAAACTGAAATTCCGAATACATTGTGTCAGATCTGATTGAGTGTTTGTTATGACAGAAAATAAGACATCATTTATGATTGTGACTTTTGGTGGAAGTTGGAAATTGTGGCTCGGTCAAACTCCAGCCAAAAGGTGGTTTGAGTTAAAGTGTAATATTTTATGATCCGTTCTGTCAAATAGGTGCAGAATAGCCACTGGAATGTGATGCTGCTAATGTTTTCTCTCTAGGCTGTGTTCTAGGTCAATCTGCGTTTGGGGCCAGACGGGCTATTTCAGGGCAGGTGGGAGATTCTCTCTGTTGGCTGTGGGCTGGACTTTTTGGTGGCTGCCAATCACATCTGCTCCACTTCTTTTTTCCCCTCAGTCAACTTACTCTCTCGGACCATTTATGTAGGCAGCTGAAACTATAAGTCAAAATAGTTCTATTTAATTAACGGAAATGTCTTTTTCAAAACAACCTACATGGATCTACACACAGTGATAGCAGTAATACACAGAACGAGAAGTTTGTCAAACTGTTTGACTGAAACCTCAGAAGAGTTTTCTTTTTCAGGTTTCATTCTGAATGCACTGCATCTTTGGTTTCCTGAATGTTTATAATGTCTAATTGTGTTGTGAAGTACATATGACAACATAGTATATATGAAGCCTAATACAATATTCCTATATTTCAGAAAAAATTGACCTATAGTTCTAACCCATAGAATATAAAGATTCACTTTTATAAATTATATAAACGCTTGAATCAAGTAGGTTTTGTCTCAAGAATTCTTATAGTCAGACCTGTGGTGTGCAACACAATTTGACAGTTTATATAAATTATGAAAAAGATGGGATTGGGAATAAGAAAATAATGCTTCTACCCGACAACAAGTAAAGATATACAAATCTTAAAAACATGGTCAAATCAAGACACGTGTGTTTTGCTTATACTTAAAGTGATAGTATGCAACTCTAAATGAATTACAAATTTTAGGAAATGTGTTAAATTGACCTCCTGGCCTTAAAAGTTGATA
>JAPMNZ010955180.1:0-18389 GCA_029875035.1 Pomatoschistus microps | reverse complement strand
CTACTACTACTTTGAGGAGGAAAGTACCTTTGGGATGCTCTTTCTTGATTGTTATACAGCCACCAGCAATCATACATTTTCAGTGAAGATTATTGCAAAAATAACACAGTGATTTAACAAATGTTCTTGTTAATTGATACTCAAGAGACAAAAATTAAAATTGGTTTTCATTCACTTTCAATTCCTATGCGACGAAGCAAAACAAAGCAAATGATTTTTCTATTAGGTAAGTATAAGTAGTGTTCACCAAGAGCCTTTTCTTTAACCACACATACATTGCCTGAACTTGACTTAAGCAAATATTCTTGACATTCCTACAAACAACAAAGTAGGTTGGTCAATAGTGTATGCAATGCAAAATGCAACCTATAAATACAAAAATGACAAGGGCAGTTACTTAAAAGACTTCCTCCCACCAGCCTGTCTACTCTAATAATAGCCCAAAGACAAGACATCCAGACCGACAGAAAGATATAGAAAGAAGGGAAGGCAAGGCATTGAAAGTGAAAACCATGAGGGAGACCACACAGAAAATATGCCAAATAAAACATGAAGCGTAGAATTAGGCCGGTTGCCATAACCAACAAATGTCCTTTAAAATGAGGCTAATTTAATTTTGGATCCTTTCCTAAAAATAATGATCGCTTCAGTGATTCTGCTTTCCAACACAGAATTGCCAAGAGCCAGGCCTGATGGAGAGGCCACTGAATTAACCAGACCTGCAGGCCTCATCATGCTCCTCCTCCTCCCCAGAGAACACATGGGCCGGGGCTATACTGTCATCTCACCCCCATCTCCCCATGTGCACTGGGCCTGCAGTCCACAGGCAATGTCAACAACTGTATAACACAATATAGTGAACCATACACTACATATTGAGTGGGGATTAATATATAGTATATGTATGGTGACCTTCAAGTGTTTGCACCCTCAACTATGCTTAAGAAAACAAGACAAGAAAATATATGTTTTATGAGGAAAACTAAGATACGTCGGACCCCGTCTGAGTGTTTCTGATTCCTGAAGACGGAAGAAATACCAGAGGTAGACTGGACACAACAGATGAATGTTTGTTGTTGTACAAAAAAAAATAGACGGTTTGTAAACCAAAGCAAAAAAATAAGCCTGATCCTGTCCGTTACAGGTATAGGCTCAAAAAGAAGTGTAGTTTTAACGTAACTTTTATTGGCATTGTATTGTTTGAAAATCATAAAGGTATTATACTTGAAAAAAATTTAAAGGCATTTTTGTTTACTCAGTACAATACATTAAATGAGGGAATGTTAAAAAACACAACCTATTTTTGCTCAACTATTTTTGTTACCAACTGTTTTGTTTATGCTCTCATTTATTTTTAGAAGCTACAAACCTGTCTGCACACACCAGTGGTGTACAGCCATTTCATTTAGCCTTTTTTTCAATTACTTATTTCTATGTCTGTAGTTTGAACACATTTTGACGTGTCAGTAATGTTTTGTTGCTTTGTCAACTTGCAAACAGGTAACACATACTCAAGTGCATTCCTCAATATTAGAAAAGAAAGGGATCTTTGGAACAAGACCACTAATCACTGGAGGTGGAGGAACCTCAAGGAATAAGAAAATAATCAGTGGAACAACAAAAAGGCTTTTAAGCAAAAGCAATGCTTGATCCTTGATTCAGACATGCACAATAGGCGCTTCAAATGCCCTCTTACCCAAAGGGAGGATTCAGCTGCTGAGCTACTAAGCAGGATTCTAATGAGGGGCTACAATTAAGCCCATTTATTCACATTAAGTGTGAACTGTAAGTGGGACTGCAGTCAGTTGACGGGCGTAGGTGCTTTTGTGTGACAAGAGCAGCTTTTATTTGTGGCATAAAGACGGCAAAAACACAAGCACCTAATGACTGAGTCCCTGCATCTCTTCTTCTTAGAGGCTGATAAACAGGAGCAGTGGCACACTCTCCTCACAGACTGACTCAAAGGCCCCGGCACATCCAGGCAGAGTTGAGTCACTGCTTGACAGTGGGGGCGGGGCTAAGACAGAGTGACAGTGGGGCTCCATCTCTATCCTCTTATTAACGCTTAACGAGTGCTTTCCTCATGCAATATTCATCTTCACTAATATCACCCAAGCCCTGAGCTGAGCTTGCTACTTATGTAAGGCAATTATGTAAAATATCAGACAAGGCCAATGTTCAGAATGTGACTGGAAGTGGAAACTGTAGGACGATGGCAGGTCGATAGATAGAAGGACATAGAAACAAGTGGAAGCACACTATATAAGGAAGTTGGTGCCTTGCGTGTCCTTAAGGGAGAACAGAGGCATCGATATCCAGCCGTTATAACAAGTGGTCAGCGTCATTGATGCAAACATATTCCTCCCACATCTTATTCCTGAGAGCTAGACATCTAAGGACTCTTCAAGGTCAGCTGGGGAAAAGCTATACTAGTGGCTTTTACTGCAGTCAGTCTTGTCCAGTACTATCAACTACACAAATCACATAAACCCAGTTACTTAAAGACAATTTACCGCATGGGAGCATACGCAAATAAAATACCTACCAGACACAAATTAATAAATATGCAGTGATTTACACACCCACCCCCCAGGTCAAGGCCCTATGGGGGTCTGCACAGAAATAGGTCATTTGTCACACATGATGTCCCGGGGCAGAGGATGCATTATAGATGAGTCCAAACAGCATGTCTCAGTGAACACTCCGTGCACAGGAGGCAACAGCAGGAGCTGGCCATCCAAGGAGGAGAACCCTTCAGGAATAGGAAACGCGTGGGATGTCATAAAGTTAGTCCAAAAATTACCCCTGGACCTGTCAATGATAGTCAAGGCGGAATCAGTGAAGAGAATCATCAGATACCAGCCTGTACATGGATGAAAACCTATAATTCTTAGTATTTTTACACTTACCAGACATAGATTAATATACCTAATTAGTTATTCTCATATCTGCACCTGACTCTACAGCACTACAGCAAACCATCTGCCTGGTCCAGAAAGCGTGCCCTCATTTATCTTACTATGCTTTTTGTTTCTAGTCCCATGTAATTATAGCATATTTTGGGCACAGTCCGTTTTATTCATTGCTTTGATTGTAACTAGAAGAATGAAGACGTACGAATGCCTGTCGGGTCCAGCTCTTTTATTCACACAGACAAAAGTGTGAATGTGTTTTGCTGTGATTTCGAACCGAGAAAAAGGAAATCAGGCTTTGCTAGAGGACAAGTGAGTGTGAGGAGCGAGAGAAATAAGTCTGCTGTCTTGTACTGCACCCATCTGCTCTGAAAGTGCAGGTGGAGGCCTATTCACTGTGCTCTGCATGTGAGTGAAGAGGGGGGCAGGAAGAAAGGCAGGGCAGGGAGAAGGAGGGTGGATGCTGAGGCAAGGGAGGGGGCCTCTTGGTTATCTCTCCTAAAGGGGATAATGGGAGAGGAGCGCATTGCAATGGCTGCCGTGTAGTACCCTCCCTGCACAATTAGCCAATCAGATGCGCGCGTTGCCAGCCAGGAGGACGCATAAAAGAAGAACATTGCAGCAGTGGCACAGAAGGAGACAGAGTGGAGCGGGGAATTACACACAAAAAAACAGACGAAGTCAAACACCCTCCCCTGGACACACCCTGCCGCTGAGGAGCACTGCTTCTTCTGTTTTTTTCTGAACCATCGCCCACGCCACTCGGAGAGAAACACGCTCCCTCATCGTCATCCGGCAGAAAACCCCTTTCTCCTCATTTTCATCCTATAGAGGACACCTACAATCGCTAAGGGCTGAGATTCACGGACAAAGATTGTAATTTTTTTTCCTTTTTATTTTTTTTTATTTTAATTTGGAGACCTAACACCAAGAGGGTCAAATAATTTGAAAGCCGAAGAGCTTGGAGACCTCAACCCAAGATCAGCGTAGAGAAGAAGGACCTAGATTTCTTGCATTGTACGTCAAGAATGGTTACTGTACGTATACCTCTATTTCTCCTGTTTCTTGTGTGAGTGAGATAGCAGCATCCTGTGCTGGCCATGACCATATGTGCACACGTGTCATCTATTATTGCAAGAGATCAAATATTAAGCATGGTTTAATGACATGCTTGCACACAGATGATGTTGAGGTTAAATAACATTTGTCCAGTATGTAGCCTAGTAGGGAATTGATCATATTAGATCTACAGGGGTATTCTATCAACACTGGAGTATAATATCTTACACTGGAGGATGCGTTATGCATGACAGCTCGAAGACTGCAGTCATTGTCTGCCACGTAGAAGTGTCGAACCTGCCATTTTCCAGAATAGCCTTCAGTGACAACCAGCAGGAGAGCCAAATGTCGCATATCTGAATAAAAGGGCACAATATAGAAACAAATAAAATGGTTAGCTGATACTACAGAATTACAGAGTTAGCTCTACAAATCAGGAGGAGAAACGCAACGACACGCGTAGTAGGGAAAGTAGGCTTCCTCCAGTTGGCGCAGCTAAGGATGCTGAGGACGGCTCTATGAGACAAAACATGATGCCTCGGAGGCTGAGGGCCCATCCAACAAGGCAAAGGAAAAAGGGTCGAGTCACTCTGTGAGGGAGAGGGGGAGGGGGGATTTCGCATCCATTGGTTTGCATTGAATCAGACAAAGTCCGAATTCCTCAGGGTTATCGTCGCGATGCAACCTAGTAAATAGACTGGAAACCTCTGTAGCCGCAACAGTGTGGGCTCGTAACAACACGCAGATCCACGATTCTGTGCGTTTTCTGCAGTATGAGTATTATGAGTATGAGTTAGTATGAGGCGCGGGAGCCACGCTCCCAGCGCACCGCGCCCGCTGGACCAAGGAGATGGAGCAGTGATAAATTAGCTTTGCTGTGGCTTGGCCGGATTGGGCGTGTCTCTGCTGGACTACAGCACCAGACGAGGGCCTTTGAGCCATAAACGGCCTATTCTGATTTACCCCTTGACATTGTACGTGGATAGCCACTTATTGTTTCTAAGTAATCCAATTATAGGAAGACAAATTTGTGTAAAATAGTAGCACAGATCACGTTAGCATAGATGCAGACTGGGTAGTCCGATTATGTCCTCGTTTGGGGAATCCAAACAGTGTTAAATCAAGTAATTGCTTTAAGAATGAATAGGCAAACGTGTCAGTCAAAATGATCTGCCCAGGTGCTATGGCTATACTATAGAATAATAATTCACACAAAGGGTGTGAAAGCTAGCGTTAGCATGTTTATTATGAAGTATGACTGTGTCTTAAAGGGCCAGGCCCCGTGATTTGTGAGTGTCCAAATGTACTTGACGTGCCTCCAGTGGAGCTTCCTCTCTTCCTTTGTTCTCGATACCTATTGTCCACGTCGCAGGAGGCCCTGGCCGGCTGCTGCACATGGTCCACTCTGCAGTGCTCCATGCTTGTACCGCAGTGCCACTGCCAAATAAAACGTTGAGTCAGATAACCTTCCACTTACACATTTCAAGGACAAGGACAGCAGCAGCTACCAAGCACACAATACTATAATCTAAAAGTGCTAGTAAATAACATTAACACTTTCTATTTATGTTATTTTACATTTCAAACGTACCGGGCAGGAAAACGGAGGGATTGATGTCGTAATTATCTCTCAACTTATAGACTGGGATGTTAATTGCAATTATGTAAGCAGTGATTTCCCCTTGTTGCCGGTAGTGTGACTATTACGCATATACAATAAACATTTATTCTGGTACAGTAAACGCGACTTCGTATTCGATCCCGTCGTCTATGAAAACAGTGATATTGTAAAGCAACTATTGAAACAATCAAGGATAAACTGAAACGATTGCAACTGGCTATATATATATATTTTTTTTTTCTACGCAGAGGAAACCCCCGTGCATCACTTCTATGAATGAGTATCAGAGTTGTAGATTTTGGTTTGTAGAGTAGTAGGTTTAGGTCTGGACTTGTTGTGGTGTTTCGGATCGGGCTACTGTAACACTCATTGTTCCCAGAGAGTCCTGCAGCCCCTAGCCACGACACAAAGCGCCACTGTTTACATTAATATTCATAGTGCTGCCATAGCCAGAGCGAGGGAGACGAGGAGGAACGGGTGGCTCTTTTGTTTGCTCGTTTCAATACATTTATTCAGCAAAAAGGCGCTGCGCTTCATGAATGCCTGCACAGCCGAGCCTTTAAAATAACGAGTAAATGAGAGAAACGCACTGATTTCTGAAGTCTATCTTTCGTGAATAAAAAAAGTATCAGAATTAAACTTACACACAATGTGCAAAATTAGTTTCTGAATCGTGCAAAATGTGAAGAGGTTTTTAGGAGCATCAAGAGAAAGTATGAAAAAGCCACTCCCTTTTTTCAGCACGCTGGATAGCGCCCTGTACACGAGGACTTGAAGAAAGACTTGTCTCCTCCAGCCTTTGACGGTGTCTGCTCTCATCTTATCAGCGTGGAGCACATTCACGCAGCTCAAATCTTTAAGAAATCTTTTATTTTTAGTCCGTGGAGCGCGGAACAGAGACGGGCCCGGCTGCACATCTGACACGAGCTGTGACTCCTGTCGTCTTGTTGTTTTACAGCTGCCACCATGATCCTTTAAGCTGCAGAGAGTGTGGCTAATGCCCTTTGTTCAAGATAATCCAGTAATCTGTGTTATTTAGAAGGCTCATTTACACTCTAGCCTTCACTTTTTATTCATGCAAACCAAAAGAGAAAAAAAACACATATTTACATAATGCATTTATAATGTAGACTGCATTCAATAAAAAAAGAAAATATAATCAATAAACTGGTGTCTTGCTATGTATGCTGTTTGTTTTACAGTAGTATGATTTCAGCATTAGAGCCAACGGTGCAATAGTCATAAGCACACAATTCTCTACATTATAGCCTCTAGTGCATCACTGTATTTGGAGCAGAAGTTAATTTGAGAAGCTGATAGCTGGCATGAGAAAAACACAGTGCTTGCCATCACATACATCTATGGCATGTTTCAATGTTTTCATAATTTCATAGGGTGCAGTGTAGGTGGTGTATGGTCTGTGCTTGGCAGAGGAGGTAGCTATAGGCCTCTTGTTTGCGTGAGAGTCTGGGTTCCTGAGTTTGGCAGCAAAGGAAAGGCTGGTGTTTGCGTGCAAGTCTGGAACCATGTGTAGGCGATAGCGCTGATGCACTACATAAAATATTAAGGGAGATCTCACTGGGCCCCAAAATAGAAACAAATATTAATGGTACCAAGCCAAGTAGTTTTTTTCCCAAAATTTTGTTTAAAGACATTTATGTCTATTTATTTACATCCCTAGAGTATTGTTTTTCTTAGTTTGATTCTGAAACCACGTTAAAAGGTAACATTTGCAGACATTTTAACAATAACAAACTGAACTAAAATCTTTTTGGGGCATTATTTCAACTGCAACTTTAAAGCTGCTCTTTCTATGTCTAAAAGCTTAGTGGTTACTGCTTGTGTCAGCCATTCTCAGCTCCTGGCCTATAGTCAGTGGTTTGTGAATTATATAACTCCATAACACTGCTCACTGGGGATGTGTGTTCTGCTACGCTGTGGGTTATTTCAGTTGGCGAGACAAATTTGCCCTAATACGACTTTTCCCCTTTTGTCATATTCAGGACACGTTCTCTATGCCCCATCAAATACTCAGACACATATAACACAACACCATGGTTTCCTTTCGTTTTTGCATGGCATTTTTTGTGCCATGTATAAAAAAATGCTATTCTCGTTGGCCCTGTCTTATCCATTTGAAGTTTTTTTATTTTTAGGCTTCTTCTCGTCTCTAACATCATCCTCTTGTCATGATCAATATGACTTAGCAGCTCCTCCCTGCTTCTCTGTTGTCATATAATATTTATTCACTGAAGAAAAATGTCTGACCTGTATTTCTGCATTCAATTTGACGCTGCAGACTAAAAGTAAAAAGATTGGAGAAAAAAATTAATATTCAGCCTAGAGAAACAATGCAGTCTTTGAGGGGCTGTTACCTGGGCAACCTGAGAGGAGCTGAACTCAAAGGAAGATGGCAGGTTAGAAGGCAGGTCGGCGCGCATGTTTCCAGACTGTGTTGAAAAAGCAGCGCAAAATGACACCTGGATTTAAAAATAACACAAACAAAAAGTACAATAAAAAAGAGATGATAAAATATGACATATAAAGACGCAAACTAATTTATTGGATTAAAGGAAAAGGAAGACTAGGCGGCAATGTTCTTTTCCGCTGATAGGTCTTATGTCGTGTAATTATCTACTATGTTTTAAGAAAAGCTCTTGATTACATTATGCAGAATTACTATAGTTTGCTGATTTAAAAATGCACGCTGTCTGGGAAAGTGTGGTGAAACTAGGGCAGACTACACAGATGTTATGAAAAATTGTGTGTTGTTCAAACAAACTCAATAACCTTCATGACCATTGAGTACAGTATTCACCTTTCAAGTTTCTGAATGCCACATATAAATACAAACACACCTTTTACATTGTCTTTAGAGACATCGCTCTTTGTGTCTGTCATGCCAGTCTTTTGCCACGCTTGCACTCTCCAGTCTGAAGCTTGGCCTTGCATGTGCACTCATTACTATTATTCGTCCCTATGTAATGATGTAATGACGTTTGACCCGGGTAGAGAGTGTGGGGGAGGGGGACCGGCCACTGTGACATCTGCAGGACCACAGGCAAGGAGTGCAAAAGCTGGAAAGATGGAGTAGAAATGATATATTCCGGGGGGTTGGGTAGAGCATGGATCAACGCCTAGCACTCAATATTAATTCCCTGCATCTGGCTGTAGTGTCAATGTTGATGACCAGTTTGAGTAATAAATATAAAATACATATCTTTCTCAGCAGATAATCAGCACCATGGAAACCCAGGTATCCAATGGCCCAAGTGGAACAAGTCTGCCAAATGGTCCAGTCATTAGCACCAATGGCTCGACGGATGACAGCAAAACCAACCTGATCGTCAACTATCTGCCTCAGAACATGACCCAGGAAGAGTTCAAGAGTTTGTTCGGTAGCATTGGGGAGATTGAGTCCTGCAAGTTAGTCAGGGACAAAATTACAGGTAAGGATCAAGGCATTTTATTTTACATAGTGATTGTAGTTGTCAAAACTGTGATTTACTTCTTACAAATAGAATATATTTCATTGCATGTATAATTATTTAGTGACTGCACTTTTCTCTGTATTATAAGAGCTGTCACAGCAAGTTCACCACTTCAATAATGCTGTTCTATTTATCTAATTTAAGATTTGCCTATGTGTCCAGGCCAGAGTTTGGGATACGGATTTGTAAATTACGTTGATCCAAATGATGCCGACAAAGCTATCAACACACTCAACGGTCTGAAACTGCAAACAAAAACAATCAAGGTAAGAAGGATTTACAATATATATTTCTGTTCTTTGGTGTTGGGGTGATAAATTAAAGAGGAAATTGGTGTCTGGAGCTCTGAGATATGGTAACAGACGTGACAGAGGGAGGGGCGTACGATGGGGGCAACGGGTGCAGTGCCTACAACAAAGGAACAGAGAGAAAGAGTGAAAAGAGAAAAGAGCGGAGAGTGGAGGTCAGAAAGCAAGGGGCGGACAGCACGCAGAGGTTATTGTGATGGAAATGTAATTAGGGTGCCTGACTGCTGCGCACAAGGGTCAGTCCAGGTTACCCCATCTGCCTACAATTCTGGCTAATTAGGCTCTCTCTTTGTCCCAAAATTAAATGAGGGAAAAGGGGAGCGTATTATAAGATACCACTTCCCTTTTCCGTCCACCCACCCATTCCTAAAGCTGATCAAAGACGAGCAAGATTGAGACAAAGTGCAGGGTCCCAAAAATCAAATCTATGAACTGCAGAGCAGGTGTTTCGCTCAGCAGCTGTTCATGTAATGAGAGGAAATGCATAGCTTGTGAATGGCTGAACATAAGTTAATAAATGTGTTGGGTTAGGGTGTGTTTTGATATTGGTATTCTCAATTATTCACTACTTCACTACTGTAAATTGAGAATGTAAGCTGTCAAACAGTGTGTCTTATGTCACAAATCTATATATTATATTGACATTCAGTATGTTTAAATTGAGGATGAAATGTTTATGGATTTCAATCATAGAGAAAGTGCTGCTGGTTTAAGAGTGGACCACTGTAGATGGGTAGGGGGTAGCACAGGGAGCAGAATGCCAATGACAGGATTAGGGACCATATGGGCTCCAGGCACCATCTGTACTGTGGGAGCGACAGGGAGAGGGTTAATTATAGGGCAGCCTCCCCAAATACAGCAACTCCCCCATGACTCGGCCAGCACCCGCTAATCACTGTACTGCACAACCCTCCTTTATGCAAGCTGCAAGGTCCAGACACACAAAGCACATATAGTGTCCATAAATGTGCAAATATGCATCCCAGCGTCAGTATTCATCCCAACATATAGGCCCTGAAATAATGTGAGGAAGATGTGTTTTCATGTTGTCAAGGATGCTTAGGTCTTATGATGTGCTTATTGTTTGCTGTTTGCCAGTAGAGCCGTTTTGTCCCTGGAGGATACAGACAAAGGAAAAAGGCAGGACAGGGAGGGCAGCTCAGCCTATCTCAGACAACACTCACTCTGTTTCTGCATCACGCACAACCACAGCAGCACTCCTAACAATGGACCAGGCAGTGCTATATACATCATACATGAGTTTACACGCTTTCACTTACAAGAAGTGTGACTTCACATTGAGGCGAGAAGATGTGAAAGTGAAAATTATGCGAATTGTGACAGACAGGCAGGGAATATGTAGGGACAAAACATCATAGGAAAATCAGAAAGCTGCAGCATTAATTAAGTCACTGGTGGATTAAGAATATAACAAGCTAAGTCTAATGTTTTGAAGGAAGAAAACAAAGATTGAAGTTTGGTATCAGCTCTAGACATGCTGCAGAGTAGACAGCTCTATGTGTCACTGCGCTTTGTCATTCTTACTAAGCTTCAAGGCTCTGATTAAGTCCACAGATAGCACAGAGGCAATGGCCTGCGCAAAGGCTAATAATTAGAATTTAGATGACTGAATTCTTCACACTTAATTGCTGGCTGAACGTGCAACCATTTATATCGTTGAGAATAAAACTTTCAGGAGGTGGCATGTTTTCTTGGAAATAGAAAGTTGGAAATATAAAACTTAAAAATCCATGGTGGTAGATGCCTTTCTGTGGAAGGTTACATTAGAGACAAGGAGACATGGTGTACAAATGTGGAGATGCTATCCAACTATGGGTTTGATTTAATAATTATTTTTTCTGCATTAGGTATCATACGCCCGCCCCAGTTCAGCATCTATCCGTGATGCTAACTTATATGTGAGTGGACTACCCAAAACAATGAGCCAGAAAGACATGGAGCAACTCTTCTCACAGTATGGTCGCATTATCACATCTCGTATCTTAGTGGATCAAGTCACAGGTACATCTCAACTCTCGACACGCATCCTGAGAATAGACCCTTGAACATATGAAAGTGACATTTCTGTTCATTCTTTTGACTCAGGCATATCTCGAGGAGTGGGATTCATCCGGTTTGACAAACGGAACGAAGCTGAGGAGGCCATCAAAGGTCTGAACGGACAAAAACCATTGGGAGCTGCAGAGCCCATCACTGTCAAATTCGCCAACAATCCCAGCCAGAAGACAGGTCAAGCCTTACTGACTCAACTGTATCAGACAGCTGCCAGACGCTACACGGGGCCCCTGCATCACCAAACTCAGCGGTTCAGGTACTGAGCCCTTAACCCACACACTTTTATGACTCACCACTAACAACACTCTGGCAATCTAAAAACTCTTTAAAGCAATGTCCCTGGTCATCTCACTGTCTTCATCTCTGCAAGTGGATGCAAATCATTTTACAGCAATCATTTGACTTGTTTGTGTGTATACAGGCAGTGTGAGCTGTCATTTTTAATTGTTTATGTGAGCAATGTTGTCTGTCTTTCATCATGTCCTTATTGTTTTTTTCTGTACATCGTTTTCTAAAATGTAAAAAAATACTAACATAGAGAGAAGGTGGAAAATACAAATGGATATTAGAGGCAAAATGTAGTGTTGAGATTAATCTTGGTTACAAACTGACAAAAAGCTAACACACTGAATGCCTCAGGACATGGACTGTATTCAAGACTATTATTTGACATGGCATCTGCTTGCGGATGAATGATTCCGGGCTTGCAAAGCAGTAACGGGTGCCCCCTAGAGGCCTGCTGGTGAAGGAGCAACATTTGAACGTCTAAAGGCCCTTTTTTCCTTGTTTTAGATCTCACAACTAACCTTTGCATTCCCTTCATTCTCCCTCTTGCGTTGCAGACTCGACAATTTACTAAACGCCAGCTACGGAGTCAAGAGGTAAATGCCAAAGGTGTCCTTTCAAAAGCATCCATGCCAAAAAAAAAAACCTCAAAACAAAGTTCCTGGAATACCGCCTGCTACTTCAGTCTGTGTCCATAGATTATCACCAATCATGTATCCATATTATAGAAGTCCTGCAGGAGAAAAAAAATGGATGTAAATGTCCAAAAAGCAGGGTATTCTGGCATGGCTTTGTTTAAGTTATCGTCTTTTTATTTTAGAGGTATTATGTGTACGTCTTTCTTGAACTAACATTGTCAATTTCAGTTGCGTTAATGTCCCTTTTATCACCAGCATGGACATGGCGTTTGCGTCTCCTCAGTGTTTTTAATTTGATTTTGATTTTCAATCTGATTTGCCTTTCATTCCTCTCTATAGGTTTCTGTGTTTTGTTCCTGTGGTTTCAGTTGGACATTGTGATTCATGGTTTTAATTTTGTTTTCACACACAGGCTATGGTCAGCAGATTATGCAGATTGTGTGGGTGCTTGTCATTTTGTGAGAGCGCAGGTAGTTTTTCTGCCACAGTGAGGAAATGGAGGGAGGCTTCAAACTCCATACCTGACTACAAGATCATTTGATTTGAGACCAGCACTCAAAGTTGTGTTGAACTTCGGAATGACACCCATGGTAGCTCTCCCCCTCTCTTCCCCAGATTTTCGCCCATCACCATTGACAGCATGACCAGCTTGGCAGGAGTCAACCTGACGGGACCCACCGGAGCAGGATGGTGCATTTTTGTCTACAACCTGTCCCCCGAGGCCGACGAAAGCGTCCTGTGGCAGCTCTTTGGACCTTTCGGTGCTGTGACCAATGTCAAGGTCATTCGCGACTTCACCACCAACAAATGTAAGGGCTTCGGCTTCGTTACCATGACCAACTACGACGAAGCTGCCATGGCCATCGCCAGCCTTAACGGGTACCGCCTGGGGGACCGGGTGCTGCAGGTGTCATTCAAGACCAGCAAGCAGCATAAGGCCTGAAAGAAGTGTGAGAAAGAGAGGAGCCAGTGGGGCAATCTCCTGCAACCTTTGGGGAAAGCACTTTGAGCTCCCTGTGTTTTCACTATGTTTGGGCCTGGACTTTAGTCTCTCTGACACAATCCCACACAAATCCATATTATATTACCACAAAACAGACATTCAGACGCACTTACACATGCGATCGTCCATACACAAGCAAAACACCGACCAACACCAATGGAGTTTTTGTTTTCTCTTCTACTTCTGCGACATGAGAGTCCTTCCCTGTACATTTGCCTGGATTGAATTAGATGGGGGTACGTAGCTGGTTGGTTAGGTTGGGATAATAAGAGCTATCTATTTAGGAGACAGTTTAACGAATGTGACAGAGAATGTGTACTTAGTGCTTTGATTGAATTCAGGCAAATTTTTATCACAACTGATGAACAAGATAGAAAACGATCTAAATTTAAATGAATATGTGCAATTTACCCAAACACTTAACCCACAATCTCTCCCATTATGTTGCTGGAGAGAATGTAGTCACTTTTTTACACTTGGGCATTTTGAATCAGCGATTTTTTTAGATCAAAGAAAATGAAAGTAAAAACAGTGTTCTCTTATATACGTCTATTAAAATATAACTATATATTCAATATTTAAGGTGGTTATAATAGCCGAGTATGTAAGCATTTTCTAGAAACTTTGACTACTGTTTCCTGACCTGCATTAGGTGATGCCTAGTGTGAAGGCAGTTTCTCTACCCTATATGAGCCTGTTAGCTCAGGTCCAACAATTTAGGTTCAATATAAACTACTGGTCACAGAGAAGAGTAGTTGGGAAACCATTCAGTTCACCTCACAGTCTCGCGCCAACTAGTCCAACAGCTCACCTATCACAAATCACTGTTTAATATATTTACTATTTATCACATGCTCCCTGGTTAAGATTCAAGATGCACATGACTGTCTGTTAACTTAGAGCAGTGGCAGTGCTCTCATGGTGACAGCGTTCGTTAGTGAATCTCCTGTGTGTTTATGAAAGATAAGGGGGAAACCATTTTACTACAACACATATCAAAGAAAATACTGAGGATTTTCACATTTTGCATTATTTATCATCACACCTTTAATGTAGATCACAAACCATTTTATATCACACAGCATAGAGAGATCCCTTTAACATGATTTTCTGGTGTCATCATTATCGTTGGAGAAAAGCAATGTACAGTATGTCAGGTTGGTAGTAGTACATATATATCAAAGTAAATTGGAAATATGTGCACTTAGGCAATGGTCTACAGCAGGTTTGCCGTGCTCTTGTGAAACACATCTAGGGGCGTTTTAAAAACATATATAATTAAAATCTTGTTTCAATACATACACAGGCATTGCGAGCCAAACTTGATGAACAAATATCCCTGCAGTTCAAAACTGTTTTAAAACTGCCCACCGCATTTAAAAAAAGTATCTTTAGAGGAGAAAATGACCACTTCCTCCAGCTTTGCCAAATGCTTTTAAAATGTATTTAAAATCTTTGTCCTACAACGCTTCAGAGAAAACTGAACTCTCTGCACTCTCAAAAGATTACTGTACAACATCATGCCTGACACCTTCTAGTACACAAAATCGCATTTGTTCAGTTCAGATCCATTAGACACTATCACAAAAATAGCATTTCCTAAAATATCTCAGCTGCATGGAAATTATTTATGGCACCCTTGATGAAGCATTAAGGCCAACCTGTCTCACTGAAATGTCTGTACCAGACAGTAGTGAGATCGACCATGGGGAGAGCAAGTGTCTTTCATTATCAAGACATCTGCACATCATCATCGATTAAATGAGGTCAACTATATACAAGACATTTTTGCTTTTCTAAATGACGCTGTGTTAGCCAAAGAGGACGATCTCTTTGAATGGAGTACATTAGAGATAAATCTATTTTTATACATACAAAGGAACAAGATCTTGTGCTGAATTTTTACAGATCTTAAGCTTGTAAAATTGGGACATCGCATGGCTTTATTTTAAACCCTCTGATCTTTGTAGAGTGAAGAGGAAAGAGCATGCGGTGTATGGGTGGGGATTTAGGGAGGGGGCGAAGGAACCTTGTATCTCGTACAAACTTTACTGTTCAACCATTTGAAAATTGACAGCTAGTTGTATAACTTGACACACATCTGTACGCAGGCGCTTGACGCTCACATCTCAGACCTGAATTTGTGTACAGTGCTGCTTGAATGATGGTGCAGTGAAGTGAAGTTCTTTGACTTGAGAATCCTCGACAAAGCTGTGGAGACGCTGGCTCATTGTCAGGCTGAAAACTACTCTAGGCTGCAAACCGGTAAATGAATAGTCAGATGGGGACACACATTCATAATGGACATCGAGCATGATACTTTATCAGATGAGAAATTAGCCAAATAGCCAAAGAATTGCGTTGCAAGGCAGTACAAAGAAGGACACATTAAGACTAACTATATTATTCCCTGTAATCGCTGTACTAATCTATGTTATATATTAAATAAGGACCCTCAACAATTTAAGTTTTTTTGTTTGTGAGAATATTAGTTGCGCATATCAGTTTGCATTACAACCTATGTAAAGCCACTTCTAAAATAACCCCTGTAAGCATCCTCATTTGCACACACTTTGTTCAGAACTTATCAAAATGCATATCAAAATTGATATCGGGAAAAATATGCACATTTAGAGATTTCCCCTATATTAGTTTCATCTACTTGTCTTGAGTGACCAAGTTTTGAAAATTGTCAACATTGCACCATTTCACAGAATAGGTCGGCTACTGTTTCAGTCCCAATGATTGTTGCTGCTGTCTCTAGAGCTACAAGAGACCAGTGAAAACCCACCTCCCTAATTGGCCACACAGTCTATACAACTCCTTATGTATCAGTAGAGAGCCAAGGACCATGGCAGGAAACAGTACCACAACTACTGCTTGAGCAACAACAATAATCATTAAAAAAACAAAAAAACTTTCCTATGGAACAGTAAGTGCAATGTGCTTTGTTTTTATATTGACTGAGAACAAATGATATATATTTTTAAAAAAAGAAAATTAAATGTCACACTGAAAAGGTTTGCAGAAAAGTGAAAGGAGCATTTGAGGACAGCGCTCATTGAGAAATTTGCATAAACGCTCCCTTTTGCCCCTAATTTGTGCTCTGTCCATGCAAAATAAGAAACTGCATATTTGGCATTTATATTAGATCAATCCTTGAATATGTTGAAAGGGATACTGTTGATATATCATGAGTCTTAGCCCATGTCAATTCAAATATCATTTATTTCCTGTAACCGATTGCTTTCATTTACATATCAATATTCACTTGTTCAATTAGCGTATTTGTGTTGTTGATGTTGCCATAGAGGACACACATGATGATCAAACAATTTTGTTGCATTGATTGGGTACAATTCTTTCTTTTTTCTTCCATTTATTGAATTAGTTGCAGTTTTTTACAGTGTATGCAGATTTTAGACTTAGTTAGATTTTTTTATTTCAATCAAACTGTGTTTAATTGTGTTTGTAAAAGTCTGTGGTAGCTTTTGTTGCAACATAAAATAATTTAAACTGAAAAAATTCAAAATAGCGCCAACAAACTTGTATTATTTGGGCGACTTTAAGCTTGTAGTTTTAACTTATTGTTAACTTAAAAACTATTTATTATGATTATTATTATTATTGCCTCGTACAAAGTATGTTTTGTGTATATTTATGGTTTATTTCATTATATTTGCAAGTTTAAAAGATTTTAAGTTTGCCAAAATTGTGGTTACACCATTTTGTTTCTTAAAGGGGGACAAATAGAAAACAGCTTTAGAAGTACAATTTGGAATCGTTCTCCATAGTCAAAGAATGCACTGCTATATTTAACTAATTGAAGTGTATAAACATACATGCTGTGTGCTAGATGTTATGCCTTTACTGCCTGTGTTCCGTTTGTCTTGTTAAATGAAAATCTTTTAATTATTTAATCTAATCACAGTCTTGTTTTTTCAAACCATTCTGAGAACCCTTAAGACATGGGACAGCCCCTACAGCCAGATGCTGGCCCACTTTTGGGTTGAGCAATTAGCAAGGACCAAAGGGATGTCCCGAGTTTGAGCCCCTTACAAGACACCTTCCTCTTGTCAGTTATTGTCAATGAAGCCAACAAAGCTAACTCAAAAACATATTTATTCAGGCTTTGGCTTCGGGAAGAATGTCTTGTGAGTTTTGGAGAATGACAAAGGGTGGAATGGTCTTCTGTTTCTCAACCAACTGTATTTTGTGTCTATTTATTTAGAGGGGACGCAGTAACTTAGTGATGTTTTTCTTACATTTGCCTGGAATGGTAAAACAAATCAAACGGCAAAATGATCAAAAAACAATTACAAAATCGCATACTTCCAAACATGACCAAATCGAACAAAATTGAACAAGGAAAAATAAACCTTTCAGTTTAGTCTAGGATATTTATTACTGGGATTTCTGCTGAAGACGCTTGAAGACTTTTTCATGGAATTGTTTAATTATTTGTACTTTACATGCCAGAAAAAAATAAAAGTTACAAATACCTTGGTGCATTGTTCTTACTATAAAAACAGCTAATAATGTTTTGTATATGCAATGAAAGGTAAAGACAAAGCAATAAGTCATTAGTGTGGTTTAAAGAATAATTTCATAATTATCTAATTGTTATAATCACTAGTATATCATTTAAAACTTGTAACACAATTGGTCTATTCTATTAGAATAAACGATAATTGCTCAATTAGGCACACAATCCTCAGAGGACTTATTAAAAAGTTTTATTTGAAACAATGAAATGATACAACATCGATATGTCTTTAAAAACAACACATTTATAGCTATAATTAGAGCGTCATGGAATCATTTGATGAGAGTGAGGTCTAGAAGACGACTTGGCTGTAGTCCCTGTGGTCCCTCTGGCTTGAGAAATCTGTAATGAGCACATTTTCATTCATATCATGAAATACTTTTCTCAGCTCGAATCGTTAATTAACGGTTACCTAACGGGTACTATCTATAACTGTGGCCTGCTAATATT
>JAPMNZ010955170.1:0-11025 GCA_029875035.1 Pomatoschistus microps | reverse complement strand
GAAATATATTTTAAGAAATATGTTGCATTTAGGGAATGGTTTGTGGGAAGCCAGTTTACTGTATTGAGTGTCATAGATTTAGGAGAAATTCTGTTACGATATAATTCATTGTCCATGTTAGGACATTTGTTCTCTCCATTGACCCATCCTTTCAGTGTTACAAGGACCTCTGTCAGGAGCAGTATCTGGTGGTATAGGTAAACATGGTTGGCATAGCAATCAAAGATACAACCTTCTGTGCTACGTTTTTTTAATAATATGAAATACCTTTGAACTCATTAAAGCCATTGTTGAGTCCAATATGGAAAACAAGCTATGAAAAAAGTACATAATCCCAGCCTTAGCATTTCTGCTACTTTAACTGACCACCTCTATGAAAAACCTCTTTCCACTTTTAATAAATAAGGCCTGTGACAAGTCCGTCCTTTGCCATAAAGATCTCTGACAGACAGCGTCTGGTAATAGATTAGCCTAATTACTGTGTCCCTGAGTTTAGATCACAACGTCATATACTCAGCCTGTCACTCTAATAGCCATTACACTTCTCTCGCCCACTCCCCTTCTCTTAATGTAAAGTTGTAAAAAAAAAAAAAAATCAGCCAAAAGGAAAAGGTCGTTCTCATTTGCATGCATGTCTTCATTAGAATATGCGAATATGCTAAGGATCGGAGCACATTTGCTTTTGCGTGTGCAGGTGATGAATGGCCAGCTCGCTGCAGATCGAGCCGAGATGGAGGTTTTGTCACCCTCATCTGCATAGCGCACTTTATTTACTTATTTATTTATTTACTTTTGAAAGGTTGCTTGGCATGTCATATCCTGTGTCTACATATTGTGAATTCCCCATTTGCAGTTTACCCAGATGCTTTGAACACAATGGTTTAATGGACTGCTTGTAGTTGAGCCTGGGATCTTAGCAAGGCCATAAAGAGACTTTTCAATTCTGTGAGGTTCGATAGAGTTACAGTTTCTTTTTTCTGAGATCAACTTTTGGAGCATCACAGAATGTCCACAGTTGGAGGGATGGAGGCCCGAAACCTAGCATTTTTATGTAAGTTGGGGGTGGGGTATTTTTCTGAGGTGGAGGGCAAGTTTCCAGAGAGAAACTCATCTTTTCACGCTCCTCAGTTGCCGGGGCGGCAGATGGTGGGTGTCAAGACAACGGCAGCAATAGCCAAACAAAGACATCTTTTGTGTGTGCATACTTCCTGAGAGGTGTAGAAAAGTGCCCAAGCTCTGAGTAGGAGGCTCAGCATCTCTAACAACACTTAAACTGTGCATTGTGTGATTTTATAAACAACATTTACACTCTGCTCACTGTACTTAAAAACAGTTGTGTTACTGGATATTTTAGGCACTGGGCTGTGATTGGAAGTGTGACATTTGAAACCACTTGGATTGCTACTTCATCTTTTATTAATTGATATTTGACATTGCGTTTTGAAATGTACAAAATATGTTCTGTGAAATTCTACTGATAATCATTCCTACCTATTCAATATTTATCTGGGAAATAAAAGTTTCTCTATTCCACAGCATTGTGATCTTTCAATTTGTTCAATTCCGTTGCTATATCCCTCCTACTGTTAAGCACCCAATAATGCTCCGGACGTTCGACTGATGCTGTAATGGCTTATTTTGTTGGTTTGCAGAGTGACCTTAGCTGCTCTTTCGTGAGGCGCGAGGATAATGAGAGTGGTATCTGGCCGACAGACAGGCCTGACATCCAGCATACGCCCTTCACTCATGATGCCTGGGAAAAGGGAGAAAAATGAACGTCAATAGTGAGCCCTTATGTTTTATGGATTATGTGCTTTAGCAAAACTATAGTGAGAGAAGTACAAGTTGTGCTTGTCATGTCAGCCTGCTCAATAATGTGCAGGAACAGTCAACAAAACAACAATGAAAATTAGGGGCTGTCTTTCGAATGTAAGATTTATTTTATTCTTTGTTTGTTCTTCATTCCTTGATTTTTGAGCTCAGGGCGATTTATGCAGACACCTTTTTATTGCAATCAGAATCTACAGTCGTAATAACTGTAGCATTAGCCAAATAAATAGAAATATACCTTTTGCTCAACTAAAACCTGATGGTAATGGGTAGAACTAGATGTGGCCAAGTTTGAAAGATTTTTAACATATTTGAAATATCCTAAATTAGTCAAAACGGTGAGCTTTACATATCTGACGCATGTGTAAAGCAGATTATTATTATTTTTTTACAAAGAAATAAAGAGCACATTTTAATGTTCTTATTTTTTAAGATGTGTTCCAAGCCTATAGGAAAACTGAACGTGTGCTCCAGCATACAATATGACACCAAAACCAACGTAGTGCATAATTGTAATATGGTTCAAATGTTTTAAATGCGCTATATATATCATATGGAGGAGTTGAGTTTCTTGCGTGTGAGAATGGGGGCTTAAGGTCTCAGGGCCGGTCTTGCCCTGTATCCTCCAGAGGCCAAAGGAGGCTTGGTGTTGTAAACGGACCCAAGTACTGCCGTGAGCCTATTCAATCTGTCTGGGAGAAGGCAGGTCGCACATCTCTACGTAGTTTTGCCTCATGAACTTTTCTTTCAAGGAGCAAATTAAAATGTTTTGGTGTCTCGAAATGAATTAGATTTAAAATGCACTCAAATTATAATAAATACTACCTTATTTAGCTCTTATTATTATTTCGATTTTTGACATTAGCTATGATCCTTGTATGTTCAATTAAATAGCTATGAACCTTGTATGTTCAATTCAATTAAATTTTTTCTTGTATAGCCCTAAATCACAACAGTAGTTATTTCAGAGGACTAAACAAAACCGTTGATAGCTCCAACACAGATCAGAGAATCAAATAGTTCAAACACTAAAATATAGAACACATAGGTATTGGTCCTTAGGGGGAGTTGACATATGTCCATGAATATTGATAAATGTCCAGATTGTTGAGTGACTTGGAGTGTCTTGGATCATCACCACAGTCCTTCTGTTAGACCACTAACAGTCTACCAGTTCCTCCTGCATCGGCTAAGCTACAGAATTAGAACCAAGGCCACACAGTGGTTGAGGACAGGTCCGGTGCAGACTAAAGCAACTTCCAGGCGCCGAGGGGTGCACAGCCCACAAGGCAGGTCGGGCAGGGCAGTCCACAGGTGCAGATGGAGGGGGCTGGGTTCAGGGGTCCCGTCGCGCATTGAATAGCAATGAAAAGACTACAGTCAAAATCCTAATAATGCAGATAGATCAAGTTGGATGGAGGAGAGGATAGTGCTCAAGATACCATACTTCTCCAGTCAGTACTGAGTACGCAGCTAGTTTGACAGTCTAATGCCGCATTCAGAGCGGATCATGTGTTGCGGCGACTTTCAATGGAAAGTCAATGGTGACGCGCGTTCGAGCGTGGAACTGCATGTGCGTCTCAGGATGCACGCACAGACTGTGCGGTACAGACGCAGGGACTGCGGGGCAAAGGCGCAGGAGCGGAGAATCAAAGCACGCAGGAGATAAACATTGCTGAACGTTTCCTCGGGACGCTTGTGCAGCGACCAATCAGAGAGCGGCAAAGTGGTCACGGGGTTTTAGCGGTCTACAACTGCTTCGACCGTGTTCGCCGATGTGGAAGTACCGTTTAATAATACAATAAACTTATGGCGCACCTCCGTGAACACATATCGCTGTTATATACAGTCTGGAAGTTCTCACAGAGACGCTGCAGGGCTGCATTATTGGAGAAGAACTTTACACTTCTAGTCTGAACATTCCTGCGACTGAAATTTAGAAGATGTGCGTCTGGTGCGCCATAAAATGTTTAGTCTTACCTGAGTCTTACCTACCTAACCATATGCTAAACTGAAGAGGACTGTTTTAAGCCTGGCCTTGATTGTAAAGACCGGGTCTGCTTCTTTACTGTGGATGGGAAGCTGATTCCACTGTAAAGTGGACAGTTCTTTTTGAGACCTTAGGAACCACCAGACGTCTGCCGTTTTGCGAGCGCAGTGCTTAATGTGGTTGGTATGACACTAACGTGTCTTGAAGGTAAGAAGGAGCCAAGACATTATGCATTCGTATGTCAAAAGATGGATTTTAAATTTGACACTGGAGTTATGTGCTCCCTCCTTTTGGTAGTTGTTAAGATCCTTCCCGCTGTATTTTGAACGTTGGAAGCTCCTTAAAGAGGTTTTAGGCCACGCAGCCAGCAAAGCGTTACAAGGATTTTCATACAGTATGTTTGTATGTTTTAGGACTATTAATACAAGGATAATAGTCTTGCAAAAGGCAACAAGATAATTTCCTGTTTGTACATAATATAATTTGAAATATTGTAGTCATTGCAATGGCTTATTGCGGCCATTAAAATTTCAATTCAATTCAATGTATTTTGTCATAGATCTAAATCACAGCCACATTCATCTGGGAGATGAATCATCTCCAAGATCAGAGAATCAAACAATTCGAGCAAAACAATGCCATAATAACAAACACTTATAGGAGCCATTGGTCCATTTTGAACCAATGTCCATAAATGTTAAGATTTGTGATTTATCTTGCAGCTTACATTTTAAGAACGTTTGGAAACTCACACATTCACAATTAAGCTATTATTTTCAATCTTGTTGAAATGCTCCATCAGATAAATGTATATTTAAAACAAATGATTCATGATGAACATGTATCAGAATGAACAACAATGACACCGTAAAGAACATCCCCCCAGCCTTCACCTATATCCCAGTGTTCCCAATACACACCTAAAGAGACTTTCGAAACATAAGGAAACCTGGATTACAAATTACTGCACATCACAGAAATTGTGCAGCAAGCTTTTTAAAATACCAACGCTGCCAGTGAGCCGCTTTGTAATTTATCCCTTCACGGCTGTTAGCTGTGCTGCGCAACGGTGATTTATTTGGTTTAAGAGAAGTTTTGTTTAGAGAGATAATGAGCAGGACTTCTCTTTAATGATTTAACACGGCGCGGAGGAAGAGAGAGGGGGAAGAGGGAAAAAAGCACATATATTTTTCATATCTTTAACTGCACTGCAGAGAGGAGAAAAAGGATGAGAGAGCGATGCATTAGCAAAAGAAGCTAACAGCCTTTAACAGCCTGTATTTTTGATTCATTTTGTTTTGTAAAATGATACTTTTTCACCTCCCAGTTTGCACTTGAAGATGTTTTGTATTTAATTTAAAATCTTTCTCAGCACTTGTGCGAACGGTGTTGCTATCAATAAGAAGTGAATCTTGTTTTGTGCTGATCCAACACAATGAATGTGTTTGGTGAAAAGTGCTGCAGCCATTTGTGTAACTGTCTCCTTTCATCTTGATTCTTGGTATTATTCTTTCTTGTTCAGCATTTTCACACACCCCTCTCACACACACTTAAGATTTAAATCCCAAATTAAAGGGCTTAATTAGAAAATATAATGAAGCTGAGTAGCATAATATGCATTATGATGCCCTGCACTGGGGGCCCTGTAACATTGAAAGTGCCATGGGCGCATAACGATGATCATATCAATAATAAATGACTTCATCAATCGGTATTCTCTTGAAGATGGAAATGCGCTGTTGGGAGCAGACTGAATTTCTTTATTACATCTTTTGCCTTCCTTCCTTCTTGCCTTCCCGTAGCTTGGAAATGTCTGTTTCATCTCACATTAGGTTGTGCTCTGCATAAGTGCAGGTGGAACTTGCTCTCCTCTAAATGATCCTTTAATGGAACAGTGTGCACTGGAGCTGGGAGCTCTATGGGGCGCTGCCACTGTCGATGAGAACTTTGCCTCAATCAATCCGTCAAGGCCCATCACCTGCCTCAGCAGATGATCCGAAAAACCCTTTGAAGAGACAGAAAGCTTTTTATGTACCTCGAAGGATGGAAGACACAATGTGCACATAAACATGACGAGCTTCAGCATCATAAGTGAGAGGTGTCTGTTTCACTCCGAGACTTGGCGCTGAGCAGGTGTCAAAGAAACACTTTTCTTCTCTTGTATTTTCATCAAGATCATCTTAGAATAGATCAAGTACTGACATGAGCATGAAAGCAAAATCAATTCAGAGGTTTATTTATTTATTTTCCTCCCCAATATCTGCTGCATTATGGGACACTTCCATAAGTGAATCTCTTGGTCCAAGCAATATTGATGCGTAGTTGCCTCATATTTCCATCAAACAAAGCGACATCACTCCAAACTGCATTTTCCTCTGCATCTCCCCTCGTTCATATTCACTGCAACTTATCTCACTACTCCATCATGATTTTTTCATATTTTCTTGTTCCTTTCCCCCTTGTCTCCTGTGGCTTTTCTTTCTACATTCCTCCATCACCATCTATCTTTGCATCTGCAAATTTGACACCACATTTAGTTTTTCGATGTGCTGCTATCGGCTGACTTGTAGAACATCCATTAAAGTTAGCCTGTAAACTCAGCAGAATGGCTCTTTCTTGAGTTTTTATTCTTGATGTTTGCCTGCCCATCTGTGGCAGGAAGCAGTCACTCTGTCTGTCAATAACAGTCTAATCTTCGCACTTCTTGTTCCTGTCTGTTTATCTGTCTGTCTGGCATGTCGGCAGCTGTCTCGGCGCTCCGGGGTTGCTGTCAGCCAAGTGTTGGTGTGTGTTCTTCTGTCAGTTCAGCTGCCTGTCAAAGCCACTCACATTAGACATTTCAACTTACCTGTATTCAAGCTGGCTCTTTCCACTCACTTGATTTATTAAAAAACCATAATATTTTTTTAGATCTATGACAACTACCTTGGAAATGTTAGTGATTTTAAGTCATTTGATTTGTGTTTGACTGATAACAAATCAAATTGTCTGTACAATGTATGTAGACTACGTATATTTTGACTACGTAGGTTTGTGGTCTTGTTCACAAAAAGTTTCTTAATCAAGGCTCTTTCTATTGGGGAAAACACTAGTGTGTGATTATGGCCAAATGAGTTATGATAAAATTACCCTTTGACTGCTGGGATAAAGACATTTTTAATGTTTAATGCTATTTTGAGCATTCTGATTTATTTTTGGCATGACTATTCTCCAGTAGCCATTGCACAATAGAATGAAGCTCAAACTGACGGATGACTTTGCATTCCCATACAGCAGAGACAGATGGATCATATAGCCTCATCAGATGGGGCCGTGGATGAGGGAGGCCTGGCTGTGAGGGGATGGAGGGGCAAAGAGTGCATCGGGGAGCTACCTGCTGCTGATGGAAGCTGCAGTCAGTGAGGGATGGAGGCCGATCCAGCTGTGACATTAAAGCAGCAGGTGGAGGCCATCATTAGGCCTGGCACAGGATGGGCCCGCACACACTCATTTCTTTGGGGCTCAGTGGACCTGTGAAAACTCAAT
The DNA here is from genome assembly GCA_029875035.1 of Pomatoschistus microps. Classification (NCBI taxonomy): domain Eukaryota; kingdom Metazoa; phylum Chordata; class Actinopteri; order Gobiiformes; family Gobiidae; genus Pomatoschistus; species Pomatoschistus microps. The sequence continues at coordinate 3,680 of JAPMNZ010955170.1, read as the reverse complement.
GTGCCTGTGTGGTGCAGTGTATGTCCTCTAAAAGAGCTCAACCATAGTCCCATAACTTCTGAGAGCACCCTCGTCTCCAGCGTACATCTGTGCCCCATGGAAGTGCGCTATTCCTCTGCAGGGACCAGCAGCTCTGTCTGGTGAGGGTTGAGTGACTCCTGCATCTGGTGGATCTCTGGTAATGGCTTTTCGCTTACCTTTTGACCAATTAAAATACAAAAGTTAGCCTCAAGTTTGTTCAACTCCAGGCACATTTTTCAGCTCATAGCTTTGTTCAGATTGCAGTGTTGGGAAGTTCTTCCTATGGAACCAATGATATTGTTCACTTCATCTCTTTTATGTTGCTATCCATATGAAAAAAGGTAACTGAAACATCAACCTATTTTCTGACACTCTACATTGGCGCCTCTTGGGAACAACTGTGTGCATGTGATTGGGAAGGTTGGCTCACAGCTTTTCTGTGCCAAGTGTTGCTTGAGGCCCTTTCTTAGATCTTCATCCCTTCCAGACCTGTAGATGGGCCTATCCAGGAACACCATTAGGCAAATGAAGTTGTTTGTATCCAATATTGACATGTTATCTCTTCATCGTCAGGCAGTGGAGGACGGAGAGAGAAAGATTGTAACTGTGGGTAATTGAGCCGTGTCTCCCCTGCTTATCGGTAAAGCTCTGGCACGTCACGGACCTAACGAGCTGTGGCGCGCCGATTAGTCTGAAGGGAAAGTCGAACGTGAAACAGCAGCCTCTGTCTTTCTCTTTCCTTTTTTCATATCTGCAACTGATATTATGAGCCTCCCTGGAGGGCACAGGCATAGCCTTATTAGCTCAATTCATGAGGGAAGAGAATTGATATGGATGAATGGCATGTTAAAGTATCCTTTTGTTACAGTAACCATCTTGACTGATGATAACCGCAGCAGCAAGCAACAATTGCAGCTTTGACCCTCGGTGGTGTGGGGTGCCAGGGCTGATAACACAAAGTTTCAAATTATTTTACTATACCCATACTATGTTGTGGCATTAGAGAAAATGAACATGTTGCACTTAATACTTGTCTGAAAATAAGTGGTCTCAATCACTTCCCAGGATTTGTATATGTTTGTGTGTTGCAATTATAATAGCCTGGTTAAAAGCTCATTATAAATGTGTGTATGTTTGTTTCATTATTTGATCTTGTGAAGGTGCATTCTAATTTGGCATTTGTTTGGGTGTCGATGCCAGGTGCCTGTGCAGAGTATTACCCATCTTGCAGTGGAAAAATGGGAGAGATGAAAATCTCACAACATGCCAGTTTGATTTGTACCCCTCACAATCAAAGAATGCTAATTAAAATCATATTTTGCATATGTCTTGTATTTCATGTGCATATGCAAATTGGCCCCATTGCCTTTCAGCACTCTGTAATTAGGTTTATGAAGGACAGCTGTAATACATAATTAACAGAAATGTTTGCAAGCTCTTTTTCTTCTCGTCTAAACACATCGACTTAAACAAGCGTGCAATAAGGCCATGATTTTCTCTCAAATATATCAATTCATTCTTATTTTGTCAGAAATCTCTTAATTATGCTGTTTGTGTATATTTATAGATGGTGTCATCAGTGACAATCCTTTTCATACGAATACAAAGGCTGATATTTGGATCTTGTTATTGTTCCTTGTAGTATACAAGATTGTTCTACGCAATAGTTTGACTCCAAGGCAAAAATGTGGACAATGGGATGGATTGAGTAAGAAAGCAATGACAAAATGTAGAGTGACGATAACGAGGCAAAACAGTGGCACACGTTTGAATATTTATATGGTGGTGTTAGTTAGTGCGTGCCTACGGGGCCAAAGTGACGGACGGGGCGCTTGAGTGTGTGTGTGTGTGTCCAGACGTTGGGAGGAGCTGACATGGTGACATAAATGGCGAAATAATTATGCTTTTGCTTCATGATAGACTCACTGCACAACATAGAAGGAAAGCTTAAGAAAGACACAGACGGGCTTGCCGGAGAGAAAACAGAATAATGATCTACAATGCTGGAAAATACGCAAAGTGAAAGCCTCCCCAAATAGAAGCAACAAGGATTCGCACAGTGGAGGGCAGCGTGCAGTGACAGTGCCAACCTTAGGGCTGCTTGTCCCGCCTTGGCCTCTTTCATGTTACGGAGCCTCATCCCTGGTCGTCTGATGTGGTCACTGTCACCCTGTGCGCAATAATCGCAAGTGATGGGTGCTAAACGAAAAGGCAACTGCATGAAAACACTGGTGAAGCAGCTTGAATGTTTAGAGTAGTTAGCCCTGTCATCCCTTCATTATGTTTTCACATGTTGTTTAGGAGACACAGAAAACTCCAAAAGTCAGGACACTGTGGTCAATGTCAACTTATGGTGCCAAGGCAGTTTTGACTACAGTGCGTGCTACAGCATTATTGTATCTGCACGCTGGATTCGGTCTCATGGCATGCATATTTTGGTGGCATGTTGATGTACTGCATATGGCACTCTTTTCCAGCACATTGTCATTTAACTGTCAGACATTAAATGGCTTTTTACTGTTAAACAAATAGAGTAAAATGTTAGCAGAGTAAATTATATATTCGGTGATTTAAAATAAATGGCTATCATCAATTGAAAAAAGTGGCTATTCCAGCTAAAACTTTTATGACAGCTGAATATTCAGTTACATTTGACTCTTGTAAATGTATGAAAAAGTGGGAGAATTATTAAAATTATTAATTTGTTTTCTGTATTTTGATTAACCCAAGACTTTTCTGTTTTACAGATGGGCCTTTGTGATGAAAAAACACCTGAGCACCCACATGCTGGGAAAACATGGAGTAGGGCAGCCTAAAGAGAGGTACAGACACATGCGTTTACTTTGCAGACATATTATAAAAAGATGCTTGGACTTTTCTACTTGCTTTACAAAACAATAATAAGGTCTAAGCAACAAATGACAGTTCCAAATGCTACTGTGTGCGTGCGTGCGTGTGTGTGTGTGTACACGTGGCACTATGTATCATCTACTGTGTTATCATATGGGGAGTTCTGTATGTGGTATGGGGCAACACAACTATATCACATATATTTTTATCTTTAAATGTATTTTATGTTTTTGATAGTTTCAAATATTAAAACAATGCAACTTAACTCTGATACTGAAAACTGATCTTCAGCAAATGTTGGACACATTCAGTGTCAGTAGCTGTATTTATAGCCAGGTGAAGTCTGCATACTTCTTTTAATTTTTAGGGAATATCCCAGAGTCACATGTTAAACATTTGTGAGCAGACTGTGGTGTTGAGATGACAAACTCTAGACAGACTCATTTTCTGTTTCTATAAACTTTCTATAAACTCTCTCAAATATTTAACATATTATTTTGCTGGAAAATGTTGTTTAATAAAAGCATCTTTTTTGACGAGCGATCTAACTTGTCTGTTTGCCGCTTTACTGTCAAGCTGTTTCCAAAGATCTTAGAGATGCAGCTGGTTATTAAATCATATAACCCAGATCTGGCCTTTGGAGGCTTCAAACTCAAAATTCCCTTAAGTTAAGTCACAAATTAAATTTAACTTGCGATCCTCCTTCTCCCAAACGAGTTAAATGACTTTCACTCATTCTGTCTGCCTTGGTCTCTTGCTTACTTCTCTTTTCCTGTCAAACTTTATCAGGCTTCCTTCCTCATCTTGCA
>JAPMNZ010955137.1:0-11518 GCA_029875035.1 Pomatoschistus microps | reverse complement strand
CTCGAGTCCTGACTAGAACCAGGAAGTACGACCACATTAGTCCAGTCCTCAGGTCTCTGCACTGGCTTCCTGTGGCTCAGAGAATAGACTCTAAAACAGCTCTGCTTGTGTAGTAGTCTTTCCATTGCCTCGCTCCAAAATATATTAGTGACATGTTAGTAACATATGAACTGAGGGATATGAACACAGGGATGGGACTCCTGTTAGTGCCCAGAGCCAGGACTAAACATGGAGAGGCTGCATTTCAGATGCATGCAGCTAAAATCTGGAACAATCTTCCGGAAGATGTGAGACGGGTCTCTTCTCTGACAATGTTTAAAACAAGGTTGAAAACAGTTCTGTTTAGCTGTGCATACAACTGAGGGATTTTATATTTTCATAATTCTTTTTAATGCACTGTGATTATAATGCTATCTTGTTTTGATCAGCACTTTGAGTTGCCTTGTCTATGAATTGTGCTATACAAATAAACTAGCCTTGCCTTGCCAAGGTCTGAGGCCTTTCAGTAAGATATTGCTTATTCTTCCTGTGGGCTTGATTTTGGAGAGCCTCGTTTGTAATCAAACTAGTCCAGGAACTGACTTGTGTATGTAATTCGATAAACATAAATATGACAACCTAACTTCTATTGAAAATAATAAATTTACGGGGATTTTATAGGGATTTGTCTCTTGTCATCGTAAACTGAAACTTTTCTTTTGAAATCCATCAGTTTTTCTATTAATCTATGAATACATTTTATAAATGAGTGCAACAAACTATGCTCGCTCTCGTCTCCTGGTGAGCATTTTTTTTAACTTAGATATAAAGAGCCTTTCACAGATCAGAGTCACAAATGCAGTTATTGTAGGCATTTGTCCTCACTGTACACAGTGATGAGTGTGGGGTTGCTGGTCTGGAGGTGCATGGCAGACTTTACTTTTGGTGGTGGGGGAAACCAAAGCATCCAAAGGAAACCAAAGGAAGCACCCAAACTCAGCACAGAAAGGTCTGGAGGGGGAATCAAACCCAGGACTTCTTGCAGTGAAGCACAAAGGCTAACCACTCCACCACCGTACCGTGCCGCCCACCTAGCTCCGTTCTGATCTGCGGCGCACCGGTCGGAACTGCGCCGAGTGGTCGGAACGGTCACATGTTAAGTGAGCGCCGTCGACCACAGTCAGGGCTGAGTGGTCAGAATGGTCATGTGATATTCTGATCCTGTGGAAGTAGAACTACTCTCACTTACTGCCAATGATCAGGAGAACCAGAGCTGGCCGAAATCCGTCACTTCTGCTAATGGGTGGGACGTCCATGGTGCGGGCATCGGAATGGGCAGACATCTTGGAGACATTGGGCTTGATGTAAATACTCCCGACAGCAGTATTCATGCATGTAAACACTCCCACACTCGGAAATTCTCTCTGGTGTCTCGGGCCCTGCGGTGAGCCATATGTCTCCATGAGTGTTGTGTGCATTGACACAGTTCATTCTGACTAAAGAGTTGCAGAGACACTCTGCAAATACATCTGCTGGTGTTAAATATGAGTGAAACATGTTCAGTGACAAAGCTGCTCCATCTCAAGTCATCCACTTGGAGTTTTGTTGTCACATATGGCATATTTTGTTTTTTTTTCTCTGTATGAAAGTCTTCAAATGGGACTCTTGAACCCAAGGGTCCCATCGGATTCAAGGGTCCGTCCAATGGAGCGGATCCCTCTGTAGGCCTCCCCGAGGTATCTCATTTTTTCCCACTGGTATATAGTGTTTTTCTTTGCAGATTTCTTTTGCAGATTCAGGGTGGTGATGATCCAGGACACCCAACATTCAATGAGTTTCATGACATTTATCAACATTAATGGACATTGGTTCATCAACATAATAACATATAAAACCGCACTATGTTGGCAAATTAGTTTTAATCTGCAAACACAGAGATTGAGATTGGTTTGAATACAATGGCTGAATGTATGGTACTATGATAGATCATCACTTATTCTGTTTATCCAAATGTTTTCATTCAAGAATATATTTAAATAATGTTGACTATTTTGGCACATCCAATGATAATGTTTAACCAAACATGAACAAATCTCAGATTTGTTCATACTGTACTGTAAAAGTACTTCAATTAATTCAAAACAACCATTGTGATATTACATTTTTTCAACCTGCCACTTAATCCAACACACTCCACCTACATTCTACAAAATTCACCTGCTTAATCCAATTAGACATATCACTGTCACACAAACAATTGAATTGATACTAGCCTGTAAATACTGACACAAGACTCAAGCTTACTCATTTTAAAATACAGTGTATGCACTCATATATTGTGGTGAAGATGTCTCCACTCACACCAATTGTCACAAGGGGTTAAATTTAGTGTTCTCCACATAGCGGCTGGGTGCTCCCCTTGAGGTAGGGTGAGGAGCTCAGTCACATAGGGGATCTGAGTAGAGCCATGTCGAGAGGCGAGACTTGAGGTGCATTGGACTAGCATTGGCACTCCCCAACTGCTACTCAGTTTGCCTGGGCACGCCTTGGGATTCCCCAGGCTGGGTAGGTGGAAGTTTGTGTAGATAGGAAAGTCTGGGTGTCTTGTCTCAGACTGCTACCCACACGACCAGGGAACAGATCAAGCGTAAGAAATAGAATGTAACAAACATGTATACAGGCGTGAGATAAGGAGAGGGGTGATGTGGCAGTTAACGTCAGCAACTCCTAAAACAAAAGAGGGGACAGAGACGTGTTTTAAATAATCACCATTAAAGTTCATCTAACTGACTTAGAGAAATTTTTCGAATGAGAACAATGAGCTTGCACTCTCTGCTCGCCCTCCGCGCACCCACGGAGCTTTCGCCCCCCACTACCCCCCTCCCCCGCAGCCTGCGCTCTGTGCTCTGTGCTGTTAGCTTCGGAGCTAGCGTCTCACTAAATGGAACAATATGGCACTTTTGCACGTGGATAGCGTGACCATAGAATGACAGAACAGGGAAGCGCGGAGAGGACGAGACTTTCTTTAGGATGGATGTTTTGCTGTGTAAGCAGTAACGAAGACACAGGAAGTTTCAGGTTAGCCTTTGCTGCTTGTTGTGCTAACTCAGCTGTCGGTGCTAACCACAGACCTGTAGCTTTTGTCAAGAAAGTGGGGGCCAGCGGTCCGCTGTGATTGGTCACAATCTGAGACCCGAACCACATTCTCTTCCTTATTTCATAAAAACTCGATCTAAAATATTATGTCACGCCAGCACAAACCTGCGCTACTTATTCTTCAAAAGGACGTATGTCCCAAAGCACTGCATGGATATGGGTTGCATTTTTGTAATGAATACGAAAATAAAGTCAGTTAGTGCAGCTTTAAGGTGTAAAAGACAGACTTTTGCCTACACCAAGAAGGTACATCTTTTACACCACAGCTTCACGAACAATAAATCAAAACACCAATAAATATGAATAAAATCCTCTTAAAAGCCCATAAAAGGATTTTACATGGATAGTGTGTCTTTAAATGTTTGGGTGGCAGTATTTTCAGCATTTATACAAAGATCCGGTGCCAGAACTCATTCATATTCAGGTCTCCCATCCAAACGAAGCGCATATGTTTCTCCCATGCACACAGCCATGCCTTCATCACTTCATCACTTCGCACATATACACTTCACTCCCCAGACGACAGCTCCACGAGTCTACTTTCCCTCTGCGTTCCACTACATGTGTGCCGCGGGCTCCGGCACTGATGCTGATGTTGCGGCTGCTGCGGTGCGAGATTCTGACCTGGTTTCATATCAAATAAGTCTGCGGCACAGACTGTTCCAGACGTGTGGAGTAGATGGTTGGGGGAATGCAAAAGATATATCACAATCCCATCATGGATCAGTGCAAAGACTGCATTTATTGACATGCTTAACAAACCATACACATGAAGATAACTAACACACTCCCATTGTTTTTTATTATTTTCATCAATCATCATCTTGTTTGTGGGAACTCCATTTTCAAATTATACTTTGGGCCCAGATGTGAGTTTGTGGCAGTCATATGACAGGGCTTTTTGCCGCTCAAAACAAAAAGAGCCATCACGTCCATCTTTACAAATCAGGAACCTCACATTTGTTTCCCATTCTTCTAAGCAAAACAGCTAAAGCGGCTCATTAGATGGAGAGCATTTGTGAACCGCAGTTTGAAGATCTTTCCACTGATTTCCACTTAGATTTACGGCCAGATTTTTACTGGGCAATTCTAACATGGTTATGTTTTGTGTTCAAACCTACTACTGCATGATAAGTCTTTATGTCAAGGAAAGGTGATGGAAGGAAAACCTGTGAGATGTTCAAAGCTTGGAAGATCTTTGTATAACAGTGCTTTTAAGTCCTTTACAGCTTTTTTCTCTGACCTCTTTGATGTGATCTTTGGACTTCATTATGCTAAAAGTAAAAAGTTCATTATATATTTCTTTTATGTTTGAAATAGCCGTCTAAGTCTTAAGCTTCATGATGCAGCCTAGTATGTAGCAACATTTGACCATGCATCAGGAAACTTTTCGAATCTTTTAGGCATTGTTTATTCATTGTAATCTATAGAAGGAATCACTGTGTTCTTCTTTTTTACCCTTTTAGATTTGTTTACCCTGTTACAACATTGTTCCTTGTTTAAAACTAGTAACACTAATTACAAATTGTTTTTAAGTGCCTTCAATTAGATTGTGCCCTGTTTAAATGTGAAATTATGAAAGCACATGTAATCCCCATTTCCTGGACCAGAGAGCGTTCGTGCTTTAGTTGTTGATGAGTGCAGCGGTCCAGGTCACACCGAAGCCCTCTCTGCACATTGTGATGCCAGCAGGTGAGACCTGATGACCTTTAGACCGGTCCCCTTGAGTCCTGGTCTCACTTGTCCCGGTGGGACTGTGGCATTTGTTCACTCGTCTGGATTGATCCGAGCTGATTTTCTCACATCTGAAACAACAGCAGAGCGGCTTAAACCAAGCAAACACAGCACAGAGGAGGTGGGGCGCTCCTGGCAATAGAACCAAGTGTATATCTGGACTTGTCTGAATCATAAGTAAACAAACATTTGAGCAATGAAAAAAACACTTACATTTGAATATGATTCAGAATATGTTTGTCAAAGTCTACACAGAATTAGCAGATAGGATGATGGATTGGATCTTTGCAAACAACATTAACAATAGCTCATTAGCTTGTCCTTAAAATAGATTTGAATGTCACTTCCAGAGACACGCTCAGGTATGCTCATTCATGTAAATGGAAAATTAGTCATTGTGAAAGGCCCATTACTTGTGTCATCAAGGACTCTATTTAAACCCTGAAAAGAGCACAAACTTGAACGTATACCAGAATTGTTTTACAGTTGCAACTGGTAATTAAATAAAATTTGCAGTTGTTTAACTTGTATTGGGATTGTCTTCTTGTGTTTAGATATGGTATTACTATAATTAGAATGAACTGACTTTGACTGTATAATGAGGACTGAGCCTGTACATTTTATTCAAATAGTCAAAACTGTAATCATGTTCAAAGTGTAATACTGCAATTGTATAATGTCCACTGAATGTCACAGTATCTATGTATCAAGCCCCATGCTCCACGCTCCCACTGTCTTTCTACACCGCTACTATTGTTTTTATCCGTACTTTTATTACTAATTTTCTCCTTTTCTCAAATTCCCTGTCTGATCTAAAATTCTGATGTAAAGAGTAACTTCATGTGTGCGGGTGAAACTTCTTCCTTTGAAATATTCGGCTGGCGCCTGTCGACTTTCTGATTATGAATCCAATTAGTGCTGGTGTTTCTTTCTGAGCGCAGCATCCGCAAAGCCAACATGACGGCTTCACAGTGGCTGCACTGCAGTGGACAGACCCACGCTTGCCGCCATCCTGCTCATCGCTATGTTAAAGTGGCAGGTTTACACGACAACGTCCAGATTCTGTAAATATAAACCGTGTTGTGAGATAAATTTAACATTATTTCCAACATTTCTGGCTGTTATTCTCTTATGTGTATTGTGTGTAAAGAGGAAAACGTTTTTACAAATGGTTAAAACATTTCTATAACTACTAAAACTACTAATGTTTAAACTATAAAGCATTTTCTGTTGCATAATTGTCTGAAAAGGGAGAATTTTCAGAAAGAGAATCAGAACTATTGCATTGCCAGTAAGTGTACTGGCTTATAGTGTATGGTGCGAACAAGTAATCAAATAGTCAGAAATAGACATTAAGGCATGCAAACAATTTTAATGTTTATATTCTCACAATAGACATTTAACTCAGAAAATCATACAATGTGTCTTTTGAGAGCCAGTTCTTGTTAATATGTTATTCAGTAGTAGCTACAATCTAGAGCCGATTTGGGTTAGCTCTAATCCTTCTGGAGCGTGTTTGAGTTAGCTCTAATAAGTATAACAATAAGTCAAACACATATCAATAAGTCAAACACATATCGGATTTCAGCACTCAATCAGCCTACTCGGTGGACCACCATCCATTATTTGTACATTTTTTTACCATTTTCCTACTCAATTTGCGGTACATGGAGGATTTGGGTGGAATGAAAGGGGAAAACTAACTTGATCTATACTTTGAGTAAGGTCTTTGATGTGGCCATGTTTCCGCTGACCCTCGATAAAGGGGTAGAACAACGTAATCATAGACTTTCACTATAAACAGGCTGTATACAGTTTCATGTTGTATTCCCTATACGTTGCTCCCATGTCTCCGATCTTTCCCAGTAATTTTTTACGCGTTTACTTCTCAGTAAATCACACCCTAATCTTTGTTCTAATGTCGTTCTTTTATGATTTCCTGTAATGCTTTATTATGTCCGGCTGCACATTCCCAGTGCGTGGTCAATCGTTTCATTTTCCACGGCCGTGCTCGAAGCGCCGCGGGCGATCAAGCGTTGGTCTGCAGGCGGTGGCGGCAGTGGCAACAAGGCCTAATTCATTTACTTAAGAGCTTTCCACTGAGGTTTAGGAGCTAATAGGACCATCATTCTACACTGCATTTGATTAAAGTCTCTTAATTACCCCAGGTATAATGGGCTATTAGCACAGGCCCAGTCGTGAAAGGGCAATCGGGAGAGAATTGTTTTTACGACCTGGTTTTTGTTCACCTTTCCTTAAGTCCAGATTATCGGCTTAAAGCATTTGAACTCGGGCCCTCTCTGAGGCACATCTGTGTCTTCAAAGTGCTGATGCATGCGTGCGAGGTAATCCACTCCCTCTTATGAGAAGGCTGCGTTGTCATTCATTATTGAAGCACTGATGATTGCCTTTCAATAATGTTCTAGGCAGTCCTAGTTCCCCATAGGCGTTTAAAGATACACTTGTATTTTAGTGGTGCTCCGTGCTGACTGGGATGTGGCCATGGCTGCTCTATAAAGCCGGACTCCATAAACCCAGACTCCCTTATTTACCCTGGTGTCATGGCGGTAAACCCTTCTTTTCGTTTTAATATTATGGCCTATGAGCTTTATTACAGGACAGCACAGCATGAAATGAGGGAAAAGTCTTTGACTGAATTCAGACTGACTGAAAACTTGTATTTGGTGCAAACTGAGTCATGGAGAAGGATTCAAAGCAAATTTTCTTTAAAGATACATACTATGTCACTATGTTTTTCAGCTCCATAATATGAGAAACTTATGACATACAGACACAAATAGGGCACAAACAGGTCCTCTTTTGTGTAAAGGTTTTTGTTTAAAGGACCACTTCAGTTCCCCAAAATTATCCTGCGGCCAACAACACGGATTGACTAAATTTGGTCTGTTTTAAACCCAAATCCCTACCCCTAACCCTAGCCCTTAAAGTGAGGATATGACTTGTCTAAATGCAAATTTGATGGAGCTGAAGTTGGTTGAATGAGAATCCTGACCCTCACAACGAGGTATGACATGTCCATGTTGGCATTGCTGAAGTTGGCTAGATGACACTGTGAACTGTGTTTATGATCTCAAACATGTTTGGGAATGCCTGGTCTAAATGCTCTTCAACTTATTACAGTCAGGTGCAGAGCTGCTTGCCTTAAAAAAAAAAAAAAAAAAATAGTTATGAGCATGTCTCAAGTCAATTGCTGTTTCTGTAGCAACAACAACAAAAGAACCCACATTTTTGATTTATCCAGATTGTGGCTGGATGGTTAAATGTTTATCACAAAACCAGCCTGCAATTACCCATGTCTAGGCTATTTCATAAGACAAACATTGTTGATAGTTCTATAAAACATCCTTCCTTCTTTCCGCAGGCACTTTCTGTTTAAGACGGGCACAGGCTCCACCCCCTTCTTTGGCGCCGCTGCTCCCGGATACACGATGGCCACGGGCGCTGTGTACTCCACGCCAGCCCGGCCCCTCCCCAGGAACACCCTGACCAGAGGGGCCTTCAAGTTCAAGAAGTCCCCCAAGCACTGCTCCTGGAAGTGCACGGCTCTGATCGCAGTGGGCGTGGCCGTGCTGCTGTCCGTCATCCTCTGCTATTGCATCGGTAAGACTGAAGCTCCACTGTGGGTCCTCCTCTTACACCATTTTCAAGTTTGAGCAACTTTTTCACCTCTTCTTTATTATTTCTCATAATTCAGCTGAAACAACACCAGTCTCTAGCTCTACGCGTTTCTCAAAGAAGACTTAAGGATCTCCATGGTTACACAGTTGGACAACATTTTATGCAGTTGTAGAAGTACATACGAACATGAGAGCGGGTGATATTGTATTAATCTATATTCTACACTTTGAGTAGTACATGTGCTTTGAAGAGGTTTTATCTAAAACATGACCCCCGCAGTGATAATGGATACAAGGTATATGAGAGCCATGGGTGGGAGTGTGGGGTCAAACTTAATCGGTAATGTGTGGTTGGCTGAAGAAAAGGAAGCGTGGCCCTGCTCTTTCTTTAATTTCATTAACCGTATCTTTATTAAGCTTTCTCAGATAAATCAATGTAATGTCCATGTGGCTCAACATGTGCTGCTTTCATAGTGTTTTGTAAAAAAAATAACCCTAACCCTATCCCATAAATTTTGTACTTTATAAGCAGGACAGTACTGTGGTGGGAGACCTCGGGGAACACTAGGTGCCACAGTGAGTCTGCTGTGGCTGTAAAGTTCCAAATTGTCAATGTGTTCATAGGCAAGATGCTTCACGTATTGCTAAGATTGAGTCTGGTGTGTGCATGAATGATTGGTGGTGGTCAGAGGGCGTGGTGTTATATCACCATTGTGCACTGAATTAATTAACAATTCCATGTGAAGCATCTTTAAGTGTTCAAAAAGTGCAAAATAAAACCAATGTATTATTATTTTGTACCTGTTTAATGTGGTGCTTTTTTAGACACTCAAACTCCTTACACAGTGGTGATAAACTACCACTGTAGCCACACCTGCCCTGGAGTACACTGACAGAAGCAAGGCAACCAGTATGTGCCATCAGCCCCTCCGAATCATGCACTCACCCGACTCTGCTAGGCTGAAGTGTCTTTCTTGAGGACCCAATGACAATATGGCTTTTAAAGCAGCATTCCACTGTCGCGCCTGGTGTTCTCAACATCAGAGTAATAACCAGGCCGTGCTCTGCTTAGCTTCAGAGGTCTTATAGAATCTGGATTTGCACACAGGTGGTGCCACAAAAGCATAGTTTGTTTTATACTTGTCCCACAATCAGACTTTCCCCCTCACAGTCAGTCTTCTCTCATTGAATACAACCTAAATTGTGCAAAAGGAAACAATAGTTTGGAAGATGAAGAGGCGGGAAATGAAATAAAGGAAGTATCTCTGTTCTGAAACATTTATGAGTACTATCATTACCCAGCGTATTACACTTACCATTTACAAATCAATAAAAATGATTTTTGTTTTGAAGGGTTGACATGGGGAAAGTGCTGTGTGCCCATAGCAACCACTGAAACTGCCCGACTGGGAGCCCTGGAACTGGAACCACACTAATGGGAATACCCTTGGGTTATTATTCATTATTCCAAAGTCCTTGTGGCGAGTGGAGAAAACACAGTGTAATTGTGTGTTTGACAGTCTGAGCATTGACCCACACTGGCATTCAAAAGTTGTCTACTGCTGCTGAATATGTAGATCTGGCATGGGCGTGTTCTCCTGGGGGCCGTGCTGGGATGCCGCCATTGGGATGTTCCCAATTTATTTAATTTGGAAAAAACAGGCAATATTGTTTAAACTTTACAAGACTTAAAATAAAACAGATATAACATGCCTTTGTCTGCTAAAGTGTTGATATATAGCTCCCACGGCTTATTATTATACTGTACATTCATCACATTTGACCTGGTCCAGCCTCTCTGCAAGTGGTTCTGCTGCTCATCTCTGTCCTATTATACAGTAAATACTCGTACACGTATATAGTCTAAGATGAAGTAAGATAAGAGAACCTTTATTTGTCCCACAGTGAAGACATGTTGGTGTTGAGCACATACACCACAGTATTAGAAGCACACAAAGAACCGTGGATCTATAATAATAATAACTGGATAGGGTATTACTAGCTTATAGCTGTTCCACCTATGGGCACAGGGGGCGCCCGTGGTACTGCAGACTAAATTCACGCAGGCTACCCAGGAAAAAAGTCCCATAGATCTCAATGTAAACTAAAACAGCTCGACCTCAGCTGAGAACCTACAGCTTTCATAAAGATCGGATTTTGTGGGGATTTTAGTGACCCTTGTCATCCTAAACTTTTTTTCTTCTTAAATCATTCGGTTTTCTTTAAATCCACACTTTTCTGCCACAAGCTCTGCTCGTTTCCTTCCCGCTCTGACTCCGCTCTACCCCTGCTCTGATCAGCAGCTCTGATTGGTCAGAGCGCGGCCGAGCCCCTCTGTGTGCTAATCCACAGAACTGGGAGGACCAGACGATGCCCAACTATAGCCGAGTTCCTCTGATATGTCAGCGCCCTTGAAGTCCCATGCGCTACTGAGAACAAGCCATTCATTTGAATAAGGCGCCATCTTGGATCACGGGGGCTTGCAGGGAACACAAAATAAACACTTCATAAGACTAATAAGCATGTATCAAATATGTATCAATATATCATATCTTTCGGGCCTATGAGCCACTTCTTTTTTATAGTGGCTGCAGCTTATATAGCAATGTGGCTAGTATGTGTATCTTTATTGTGGTAGAGTTGTTAGGGCAGAGTTTATAGAATTTATTGTTTTGACTCAAGTTTTAGTAGCTTATAGCACACTCGTTTATTGTCAAAATACAGTAGGCTAGTAAATGAGTACAGGGATGGAATTTAACGGCGCAGTCGTTAAACACATCATCAGGACATCTTATCTTATCTTATCATTAAATCATGTTGTGACCAGTTAAAACAATCATCTACGCATATTCAGGTGCAGCCTTTGTGTGGACAAAATAATAATAATAATAATAATAATTATGATGCATCAATTTTATATGGCGCTTTTCAGGACACTCAAAGACGCTTCACATGTGTCATTATTCATTCACTCCATACACGGTGATGATAAACTACTACTGTAGCCACAG
>JAPMNZ010955134.1:0-10178 GCA_029875035.1 Pomatoschistus microps | reverse complement strand
CACACACACACACACACACACACACACACACACACACACACACACACATGCTGTTTGTCAAAATAGAAATAAGAGAGGGCAAAAATGCATGAGAGATACCAGCAGCGACAGCATTAAGCCACATTAAAGAAGATTAGGGCAAGCAATCAAGCACCCGTTGCCATGGAAACACCAAGCCTAAACTGTTATTAAGTTGAGCTAGCCAAGTCTGACGTGGTACAAAAGGCGGATAAGTGAAGTGCTCCCCCCCTGCTTTTTTAGAGCTGGTATTGTGGATAACATGACAGTCTACATCCAGATTATCCTTGTATTTGGTATGTATTTATGCCTATTTTTACTTTATTTAATGCAAATTACAACACTACAAACATGTTTTAATACATTTTTAGGCAAGACTTAAAAGGATAATGTGCTATTCATTGCCAGAACCAATGCTTTGGGGTATATGCAAATGTGATACCCAGACACAATGTTCAGTTTTATTTTTCATATGCTAAAAATAAGATAAACTGCATATTCTTGAAACCATATTACACTATTAATATTCAATTCACTCATCTGTGCATACATTTTACCAATAAGAGAACCTTATTTTTGTGTATTCAGGTTTCATCTCATCTTAATACAACACAATACAACTCATCTCAATACAACACATTTAAGTTTATTTATTTATTTCGCACATAGCTTTTACATGACACTGCAACCAGGAATTAATCAAGAGTCTATGGAAACATCTTCAGCGACAGAAGAACTCACTGACGACTGTTTGCGCTGTGTCAAGTGCCCATGTAATCAACATGACATCGCGTCTTCTCGGGAGCTCAGGAACAGGAGAAAGAGGAGGCCTGTCTCCAACATGGATCACTACAACAAGATCATTTATTTAACCTGTGCTCGGTAAATAAACAAATACATGCATTTAACGTAACCATTCTAAAATACATGACAAAACAGCTGTGTGAGATAAATTCACACAGCGGAGTATGTAGTGGAAGTGTATGTATGTGGAGTAAAGATGGAGGCCCTTATAAGCAAACAGAAAGGAATGCACTTGACTTGTTTTACTATTCACAGTGTCTTGAAAAACTACAGAATTGTGCCACGTAAACTTTTTGCCGTTTTGTCACGTCACTACCACAACATGTGAGGTGAATGCCAAATGATGCATTAAACAGTGCTTTGTGGCTTTTCTGGACATGGTGATGCTTTTCAGTGAACAAGCGTATTCTGATATGCTTAGATTATACTCAAGTGGACTCTACTCTATCGACAATTCATCAGGAAACATGTGAACAGGGCTGAATACGTTCTGCATGTGAATGAAATTAGGTATTTTGCCTTCACTTCACTTGTTCACTCTTATTTTTCTCTTTTTCTTCTGTTTCTCTTTTTCTTTTTTAATCCTGTTTGAATGTGTTTATGTGTGTTTCTGGTATGGACCATTTTCTCTTGCGTCGGAAACGAAGTATCCCATTGAAATTCACATTTGTCTTCCACTTTCTCTTGCACTTTATGGCATATTTGCACTGAAACTCACTTTGGGATATCCTCATCTCGTTCTTGTTATTCATGTTGTGATTTTACTGTGTTTTTAGATGATTGTTTGCTATAAAACCAATTCCCCCTGATGGGACAATAAAGATAACTTTGAACTTTGTACTGGTTTTTTCCATCCATCCATTTTCTTCCCCTTTAACCATTTCTGGGGCTTCAGGCAAAGTGGAGTTAAGTGTCTTGCCCAAGGACACAACAACAGCAGTAAAAAAAAAAAAAACAATTTAAACATTGTGGTTGTGAGGGGCAAAAAGTGAGTGTGAAAACTAATATTATATTATCTATGATTACATATATATTATGCTGCAGCTGCATATAGCCTATTTTTAACATCATTGCGTAATTCACCTTGTTTATAGTGTCCTAAGCCGAACAGGAGAGATGGTGGTTATGCTTTTGAGCTGTGCCACTGGCCTCTTGAAAGTAAATGGGCTGAAATAGGGGCTTAAATGAGAGCGATGCCAGAAAAGCATCACCAGGCGAATCAGCGGCACAAAGCCAGACTGAGCCGGGGAAGACAAGGACACCATTGTGTGAAGTCGTATAATGTGAAAAAGCTATTTGAGGAAACACCCTCATTAACATAATATACAGCGCATTATGCCACCATTATACCATCGTTAAAATAGTAACCTAAGATGTGCTCTGGCAGTTGTTGCGATAATATTTGCTTTAAATAAATGTCAGTCAACTGTAATGAAACACTTATGCCTGGTTAAAATGCAAATAAGAATAAGAAGAGTAGCTGAGCGGTGGGTGGCATGGAGATAATCCTTACCCATCTTTGACTGTTTGCCTAAATTTGCAACCTCTAAAAATGTGATCACTTTGGTTTTACTCAGTTTAACAAAAAATCTGGAGCTCTTTTCGCCATAAATGGGTTTCAGAAAGTTGAAAATTAGGACCGTTTAGTGTGAGTGTGAAATAAGTAGTGTTGCAATTTCAAGACGATTTTTTTGATATGTAGAAAGTATGAGATATGTAGAAAGATTGATATTGAAGCTTTTACAGCTAGCTAAGAAACATAGCTGCTACTTATTTTGTATATTTTGTCCGTCCTGTATGTGCGTTGCAACATGAAATTTCCCCACTGTGGGCGAAAAACGGATCTTATCTTGTATCAGAGCATAAGTTAAACACATTTTATTGTGCTTTAATGATAGATAGAGCATGCTTCAAGCTGAAACATGGTGACATTAGTTGTTCATGTATTATTATAAAACATACAAAACAATCGGTCATTTTATTCAGAAGGAAAAATAAAAATCAACTTCATAGAGTGACTACATAAACTTATAATATATAAAGCAGTAACTAAATATTATTGTAGAGTTTATACTTCTTCTTTAAACAAAAATGGGTGAAACGACCAGGTTCTCTACAATTTTAACAAGGTTTAAAAAAGTGGATTAGGTGTAGGGGCCGCTCTCCTGTCATCTGTGTTGCTTGAGTCTCTTCCTCTTCATGTTCTTTAGGCTGAAGTCTTCTTCTGCCTCCAGCTCCAGGATCTGAGCATGGTGTTCCCGTCCGGCAAGCCCTGCATTGGCACCTGTCAGATGGCAGCAGTAGAAGTGCAGGACAGTGCAGTCGGGACGGCCTTGAGTTCTCTCCGACAAGACCTGTGTTCTGTGTGGGTGTGTTAAAGCACTTGTGACGTCTTTGATTGACTTTCCACTCTGACCGTTTGACTTTTCATGCATTTTGATTTTATTTATGTTGCAGCATGCTCTGTATTTCATTGTTGTGAAATGCCCAAAAAATAACAATTGTAAACCGCTTTGAGGCTCTGGTTAGAGTGAAAATAGCGGTATATAAATAAACATTACATTACAAGTGGGGCCATAATGTAATAATAATAGAAAAAACGACTCTTTCAGAGAAGAGTCGTAAGGTGACTTTGTGAATCTAATCATTATACTGTAATTACACTCTTTCTTTTTTTAAATTCTAGAGCATGTCTGAAACCTATTTTACCTGTTGACACAATAGTTTGTTTTGCATTGCTTTCCCCCTAACAAGCTAAGCTTGTTGCAGTGGATTTATAAATAATACTAAAACTTTCTATCCTGCACTTGCTACTTGTCTTGTGTGACATTATGCAGAGGATGTATTGTCATGTATAATTTGTGTGTTATTTTGCAAAAATTGAGACAAGTGTGTTTCCCAGTTTGAATTGCAGCCTATTATATGATGTGTGTCATGTGTCCGGGAGGTGATGAAATATGTGTCAGCGTCTGTGCCCTTGTCCACCTGCTGTCGTCGGGCCTGTGCTGCAGCCTCTCTGAAGAAAATGTCACTTCGAGGCAAAGGCTACGCTATAGCGACAAGCTGCTATACACAATATTGCTCTGTGTTTCTGCCATATGCATTGTTGTCAAGGGTCCACTCGGCCAAATAAACAAACTTTGAGTATAACAAACTTTACATAACAGTGAATGTGTTGTAAATGGCAGTTTGAGGTTGTAATGCAAAGATAGAATAACATTCAGGGCGTTCATGGGGGGGATAGAGACTTGGATTTGTGTGTGGAGTAACTCTGTGGAACACCTTGACATTAAAAACATATTCAAATCTGTTTCAGTTTACCATACTCCCATCTCTGTGTGGATTCAGAGACAAATGCCCAGAATTGTAAAACGCTTTGTGACTCTGGTCTGTGAAAGGCACTATATAAATACCATAGAATGTATATATTTATGGACGTAGTCACAACTATCTCCGCCGTTCTAACTCAGCTGGCACAAGCCCCATTCATTTAAACAAGTTACTTAAAAAAATCACAGCGACTAAACTAGACTGGTCCAAAAAAATTCACTCCCCTCAGCATTGACACACATGTGGAACGGAGCTTTGGGTCAAGAGCCAACTGCTGGACCATCCTGTAAAGACGTTTTCGAGAGGTCAGCTAATGCTATACGTTAGCATTGGCTATTTCTTATTCCGGGTCCATCCCCATTGGCCCGGGGTGGTATTGGAAGCATGTCAGCGCACGTCATTTTGGCCACTTTTGAGATGGGACCCGCCCCCACTGATAAATACAGATTACTTACATACTTAAAAAGCTGTGTGAAGGGGTGAGGATTTCAGCACAGAGCGAGTAGCGGGAAGGAGGTGTGTGGTCAGAGAGTGTTTGGGCCTCTGTCTTATTGTGTGTTGTGCTTGTGTTGAGTGTGTGGGTTGTGTTGAATGAATGATGGGGGGTTGGAGCCAAATCAGCGTCTGGTTCATTTGATTTTTTTTTCTATAAATTTTTTTGTTTATATTTTGTGTCTTGTTTATATTTTGTGTCTTGTTTATATGTTGTGTCTTGTTTATATGTTGTATCTTCTTTATTGTTTTTTATTGTTTTCTTTTGCATAACGTTTGAAATAAATTCTTACTATACTATGTCTTATCTTATCCAGTTTGAATAGA
This sequence comes from Pomatoschistus microps, assembly GCA_029875035.1. Classification (NCBI taxonomy): domain Eukaryota; kingdom Metazoa; phylum Chordata; class Actinopteri; order Gobiiformes; family Gobiidae; genus Pomatoschistus; species Pomatoschistus microps. Next base: position 5,207 of record JAPMNZ010955134.1, on the reverse strand, counting down.
CGGAGCGAATAATATCTTATACAACTGGTATTGTTTCCCCAAATTATACCATGTAATCACGGAAACCAAATATTATACTGAGACAAGATAATCAGATACATTAAAGGGGATATTAAATGTGAATTGCAAGCTTCCCTTTTCAAATGCTCGGGACAATTATTTACTCTCGTTGTATTTTGTAAAACTTTTATTAAATTAGCGCACACAAATCCAAATGGGATTTATCACCAATCTGTCAGCTTTTTGCATACAAGACAAAATCACTGTCATTCCCGTCATTACACATTCTCAAAAAGCAAAGTTCCATCAACTTCATTCCTGCACTTTCAATATGAATATCACAGCTATCTTCTTGGAATGGAATTTGCACATTTATCTACTATCAAAAGATTGAAAATAACTGCAATCCTAATTTCCAAACCAATGATAAAATAGGGCAAGGCTGAATGTTAAAATCAACCCTAAACCAGTAGACAGAAACATATATTTAATTGCTATTATTTTTTGGCTGGGCTGGATTAGACTATAGTGCAGGCCTGTTGCACGGATTACAGTCACATACATGTACACATCGGCGTGACTATAGATTCTCAATGTAAATATAATTCAACTAAACCCGCAATTTCTAATGTAATCAATCTCTTATTTTCATCTCTCACCTGATTATTGGGTCAACAACACATTCTGCGTTGCTCCTTCCATCCATTACTCAGAAGTGTCGACACTGCTTATCCAGGAAGTAGCTTTGGCTCCCATAAATTGAATTGGGAACATTAATATTCCACTCGGGGCTCGGAGCGCTCGGGCGGGGCCAAGCAGGGGAGTAGCATGGAGCGGGGTGTAATGTTCTGTCAGCATATGTGCAGGAGCCTGTCCATCTGCATGAAGAGGGCCCAGAGCACCAATAACATCCCACCTCACCAACATTCCTGTACTGCCCTGAAAGAAACTACAGGAATGGAAGTCTATAGGGGGCAGTAAGATTAAAGGGTGCCCTGTGCGGTGTTTGTGCTGGAGTATGTATGTGACAGCCATGTTGTGTGCACTTTACACGGTTATTAATGGCAAATTCAGAATCGGTTGAATGAATAGGTTTGTTTGCTTTTTTGTTTCAATTCTGCTCATAAGGAGTGGGCTGAAGAAAAAGGCTTATGACCACCTCCACCCCCAAACACAATACAACTTATCATATCACAATGAAAATAGTGAAGACACATAACACAAACGCACACAAAGGCACAACGACATCAGCAGTCTTGTTTTAGTCAGATCTCCACAAAGCTAGCAACAAAAGGTGACCATATGTATGTTTTAGATAGTTACTGACGACAACAGTATTGATGATCACTATTTGTGAAGATACATACATATAATAAAACGTTAATAATTTATATTTATTTTTTAAATGTATATATTATGTCATGAACACTACAAGATCTTGACATTATTGACAACAAGGTCTGCAGGATGATTTGAGGGTCAGCATGTGTTTGTTTTCGGGACCATGACGATTTTTTTTTTGGATTTGATGTAATATATAAAACACTTATCTTTTGCCTATATCTAGTATTTGTTTATTGCATGTTATTGTAAAACCATAAAACAAAAATATATTCTCAATATCAACTACCTTTTGGTTCTCCTCCTGACTCATCCCTCTGCATTATAAAGCATAAAGGTCTAGTATTCAATGTTGGTCCACTAATAGGTTTTGAAGGTCATAGCAAAACATGAAAATATGGTTATGGGCTTGCTCAAGTTTCAGCTATTACAAAATAAAATACTTTTTGCTTTTGCTTATCGTCATTCAGACCAACATTTCCCTCTGGAAGCAATTAGCCCAAGACTCCAATACACTTTCTTGTCTCAATAAGACTACATCAATATGTCTATAAACTAGTGGAGTTAGTGTTTGAGTACTCAGTGACTCATCTGCTAACTTGTGATAGCGCCCCCTGTGGTGTGGATTACCAAAGTGTATATGTAAATGTTGCACTTTCCCTTCCATGCGATAAGCAGCATCCTTGCGTCCCTGCAGTGCTCTGACAGAGGTCACCTGTGGACCAAATATGGGCTGCTGTGTTGTTCATCTGTGTACTGTCCCATTATATATCTTTCCCTTGAGGTGCCTTATTCTTACTGCCATCTGCTGGCACGGCATGCATACTGATTCATTAACAAACATGGCTAAAACCAGGCTCATTAAAACACTCATTATATTGGACATCCATGGAGCTCAAACTCTTGCTTTGAGAATGAGCTTTGCTTTTCTCATTTTGGTCCATTTATGTTGGTTATAGCTTAAATTTAACTGTCGCACAGCAGTTTCCCTTACTTGAAGCAGATGGACTTGGCTCACTCTTAAAGTAAAAAGTATTATGTCTTTTCTTGAATTTATTGAAGTAGAAAGTAATTAGATCACTGTAAACCTGAAAGTATATTCTAAACAAGTCTTTGAATGTGATTTAGTTCAGGACATAAGTTTTACTTTTAAAAGTCAAACCTGACAGAGGCAAGAGGGTCACTTTGAGTTCTGTTCATATTGAAGGCACTTTGCTTTTTGCTACATACATGATGTAGCTCCTCCCACCTTTTTCATGACACTTGCTGAAGACACCATGACGTCGCCACCTACTTTCTCCATTTGCCTCCAGTTTATTGGGTATATAATATGAAAAAAACAAGTCATATTCAGTTTCCTGGTGCATTGTGTTTTTTTTTTAATCAGAATCAGAATCCTTGTATTGCCATGTGAGTAACAGGAAGTAAGTAACTGGGAAATTCATTCTGTATCGCACATTTACTGCTGTATATCAATGTAAGATGAACGGATATACTTTGAGTAAACACATCTTCACTGGTGATGTTAACTAAAAAGTTAGTCTGTATTTACTTCGACAGAGTTGCACTATGAGTTTTTTAGAGCGATCTTCTCTGATGTCATGTCTGCCCCTGGCCTGGCCACGCCCCCTGATTTGCCGTTTAGTTTTGCCCGTGCTCTGGCAGAGACAGGTAAGCGAGGGTTTTTGCTGCTACAGGAATAGAGAGAGAACTACAGGCCTGTTCTTTTCTAATAGGTGCCAAAATACTAAGATGAACTTAGAGATAAAACTCTATCAGAGGTGGGAGATTTTAGATGAAGATGCTATCGGACGTATTGTGAACGGCAGGATGTCAGAACTGCGAGAAGACGATTAAGTGTGTGTCATGAGCCTCAGGGGAGTTATTGGCTTTGCGATTTCTTTCCAGTGGCCAGGGTGATAGACGGAAATTGGTTGGACCTCCTGTAAGATTTTAGCATTAATGGAGTGCAGTGAGAACAAGTCCCAGTTGGATATCTGTTTTATAGAGAGGTGGGTACACATTATAGTCATGCCCATGAGCACTGAACCCAAGGCTGTAAGACTATTCAAGCAATAAATCTTCCTTTTAAGATACAGCTAAAATATTTGGTGTTTCTGAACTGTCTTTGAACTGAATTGCAAAAGTCTTTGGCGCTAAGTTGCAAAAACCCAACCAAAGGCAAAGACAGTATCACTTGTTATCTGGTATGTCACTGTGACAATATATAGCAAAACATTGGGAATTGGCATTGGCATGTTTTACAATTGATTCTAAAAAGTCTGTGAGAAGTGATATTATCTCAGAAGTCAAAGTATGTGAGAATACAAATTGGTTTGAATGGATCTGTTGATGGTTAGGATTTTTGGATGAACACAAAAAAATCACATCCTTGCTTGATAAATGCTTACAATCATAAAAAAAAGGAGCATACATTTTTTGTGTGTTTTTTTCAGAATAACGACGGACAATGCGACAACGTTTTTCTTTCACATGTCGACCGGGACACAGCTGGACACAAGATAAATCTTTCCTCTTAAAGCAATATCACTGGATGAGAATGGATTAATTTCAACTTATGCGACCCAGGACCATCCCAAAAGATATTTGAGAAACAAATATGTATCACACACACAGCAGGAGTCCCTTAAGCACCCTGCATTATCTGCTGGCGCACACATAAACCATTATCTGGAAACATCTGTCTGCCCTGTTGACCTCTACAGCGCAGGTCAAATGAGGCCGATTAGAGCGAGGATGAAGAAATGGGGATTGAGACGTGTGCGCTAACCCGGCCTGTTTTTATGTAGCGTGGTGTGATGGTGTCACAAGGCCACCGGGCCGAAGTGGCGTAATCCTAATAGTCACATATCGGCCACAGAAAGACACAGGAGCTCCAAACAACTGGGTTCCTTCACAGTCAATGTCTCTGTGATTAGCACTTTAGCTGATCATGCTGTCGTTTGCAGGAATCAATAAGTAATAATGAAGTAATTTGAATAAAAAGTGTCAAAATGTACTCAGGTCTTTCTTCTTCATCATGATAAAGTTGGAGAAGTTAGACGTATTCCTTACTACGCTTGTTTTTATGCTAGAGTTAAAAGATTGATTTGTTTTGTTATTATTAATTTATCTTGTGCTGTGTGCTCTTCATATACTTCATATCATATGTAATTTGTGACGCAAAACTGACATTTAACCACTGTGGGTTAAAGGATCTCTTAACCTTAATCTTCGAATCAAATGGAATTGACCATGTGTGCTAGACATTGATAACATTATCTTATACCACACTTTTTTTTCCCACAAATATTCATATTATTAGAAGCATTACCGTTTGCATTAGCATTGTAAGAAAGATCCCTTTGAGTAACTACTTGTTGCTTTGGGCTGAGAGCTGATTGGCTGAGTGAGGGTGGTTCTCTCTCTCGCACTTGTCTGTCTGAGTAGCAGAGGCTGAGTATCAGTTTTTATAGTTACATGTTTATTTAGTTTGAAGTATAGGCACCAAATCTTTAATGTGTCCAATCCAATCGAGAACTAAAGAGCAGAACGTCAACACAACACCAATCGTAGGGAGAATCGTACGTTCCATGCTGGCATAGTGCTCTTTGCTTTAGAAATGGTGTATTTTAATATTTCGAAATTCTCCTGTTTAAATATGTATATCAACCAGTTAATTATTGGGGGGAAAAAAACCTGTGAAATTATGTTTGTTTTGGTGTCCGGTCTCAAAACATCTAATCCTTTTTGGCAATCATGATCAAGCAGAGTTTGGTATTTCAATTTGCATAGTTATTTGCAGTCTTCATTACCGCCGCGGTGCATGCAACCGTGGTGAAAAACATGTTCTCTCTAATCAGACT
>JAPMNZ010955130.1:0-10860 GCA_029875035.1 Pomatoschistus microps | reverse complement strand
ACACACACACACACATACACACACACACACATACACACAAACACACACACACACATCTCGTTTTATGATTCCTCGAGTAGCTTGTGTCATGTGTTGGACACACAGGATGTTTTATTATTTTGGGATTTGCATATTGCATACAGAAGAGGAGGATCTATACTGTCATTTTAAATAGTTAAACCAGTCAGCCTCAACCTCAAGAAGAAAAGTAAATGCTAAGATCTTAAAAGTGGGTCGCGCAAATAAAAAATTTAACTTTTTTGGGCTTAAGTGTATTTTTATTTTATGACCAGTATGAAACATTAACCATAGAATAGAATTTATTATGTATTTTCATTTTATTCATATGTTTCATTTTTTGTTGAAGGTGACTTACAAGTATGCAAAATATAGCATGTTTTCTAACAACCACACAAGCAATAAAACAGAACGTTGTGGTCTAGTTTGTTCGGAAAATTATAGTTCTAAAACTTTGTTCTGTTTATTATGAAAAAACAGGTTTGTTACAAGCCACAGTGGACATTTGGAAATAATGCATTACTTTATGCCTTTATCACACCAGCACATTGACATCTTTTGCACAATTATGCATATGTGTTCACTGAACCATTATTCAAAGTAGCCATTTGAACCACTGACACCGATGCCATTCTCTTTGATGGCATGTTATTATCTACACTCTCATTACGATGCACTGTGCTTATTATAGACATTATAAGACAGTTCAGTGATTACGCCTGCTGCCACTGACTCTATGTTGTGCACACTCTGCCGGATCCTCTGCTGCCACTTTCCCACATTTATTTCCTCCTTTCGTCCTGCCCTGCTCCCCCTCTTCACCCCCTCCCTCTGGGTCCCCACCTCTCAGTTTGGCACGTTACCCTTGAGATCAGCCCCACAATCCTCTCTTTCTCAGACGAGCCTTTTCCGTCCTCTCTCTCTCTGCTTTTCTCTGACACGGCTGCTGACATTTACACATTTTGCTGACCGTCGAATCTCATCTGCTCTGTGGATGGACTGTGCGCGTGTGTGTGTGCTTGTTTAACCGGCCACGGAGGTTGAGAGATGCCGGCACGGAGCGTAACCACTGCCTCTTGACTGCCTGTTACAGTGTGTGTGTGTGTGTGTGTGTAATCTGCCAACACTGCCACCGCTGCTAACAACATGTTTCGACGCACTAAAAGGTAAATGTTAGCAGGTGATGTCCATGACCGCGGCGGTGTCCTGCTGTTGTTTTGATGTGGTTTTCCTATGTTTCCATTGTCCCTGCCAGCATCCATGCAGTCTCTCAGATGTCTTCCTGGCTGCATGTTGTGCATGTCAGTGTTTACTAAATGACAGCACATGTTGACTATTCACATGTGACACCTCAACACCTGTGCGGCCAGTGTTATCTGTAATCTCTTTTGTGATTTGAGATTTACTGCTCATGTGGTCAATGTTTAGTCTAAAGAGATGGAGGTTGTAAATTCGATGAAAAAACTCACCTTTAGAGACTTTTTATAGCTTGACATTGAAGGTTGGCTACAAGACGTGGTGCTCATTGTGATTTTGATCTTGTAGTCTGCAAAATTTATGACAAATATAGCATCTTAAAATGTGCATAGTTATACTGTAAGAAAGACAAGAGTAAAGACCGGTGTACACATGATCACATAGCTATCCAAATATTATAGTGCCAATAATAATGCTTCAAATTACTTCCTTATTATTGCTTTTGTTTAAGTTCTGTGTACTACCACTGTCCAGGCACGTTTGGGTTATATAATTGTGTGCAAGGATAAGCCATATTGCCTGGTTTAGATGATGGATCATGAGCTGGTGGCACAGTCTCTCCCAACACGAGTAAATGGGAGATTGTATTTTATGGTGATGCGGTATTATTGACAGTGTCCAGGGAAGGCTTGTGTTGTCCTCTGTGTAATGAGTCCCTCCCGTGGAGCTGCTGACCAGTTTTCATCTGGTCACATGAGATTATGGTTTTCACTGCTTCTCCTGCTGTGCAAGATACAATCGTTGTCTGTTCAGTTATACACCTATCAAGCGTGGATGTAGAAATGTCGAATCATTTTAAATATGATTCTAAGACAGATGCACTGGAATGGACATGGTCTGGTTTATCTGTTGCCGGGTCGCAGGGGCAGCAGTCTAAGCAGAGACACCCAGACTTACCTTTCCACACACACTTCCTCCAGCTCAGAGACATGGGCAAAGACTAAAAAGCTCCATTTCCACCTACTCAACTCGACTCTACTCGACTCTAATCGGCTCTTCTTGTCTCGACTTGATTGTTTCGCCCCTGCGTTAATTGTTAATGTTCTGGGGGAAATTTATTTCTAGATCAAACCAAGAACAGTTTTACCAGATTTAACCTGGCATGCAGCATACAATATAACACAATGACAACATCTGGGAGCTGAAGCAGAGTCGAGTCATCTATCTATCTAACTGTGAGCGCACAGTCTCTGTTTACATTTGTTTTACATGTAAGTGGCAGTCCTTTTCTCCATTTATCTCATGGCCGGATTGTTCTGTAATGGATTTAGGAAGCACATTCTGTTTTTCTCTGCATCAAGCCACTTGGTGTCAATATCAGGTCAGGGCACTTCCGCTTGTTACTCAAAGGACACTGTGAACAAAAACTATCCCAACAATCAAACTATATTTGGCTATTATAGAACTTTTCCTACAATATTGAATATTGTCCAGGGCAATGCAATCTGGAATAAGAGCAAAAAACTGTGCATCATAGCGCTTGCTGGTTTGAGTAATCCTTCGTATTAATACTTCCCACTCAAAATCTGGTGATAATCCACTACAGCGTTTAAACCATCAGAAGGAGGCGAAAATATAGGCGACAAATCCAGCGTGTGCATAGATTAGATGGAAGTTACTTACTTGAATTGCTATTTGTTGCTTCCACACTTGAATAAGTTTGAATCATTGTGGCACAATAGTTATTTTAGTTATTCTTTTAATAAGATACAATTTTAAAGAAGAAAACATACTTCCCATTCTATCTCTTTGAATTACGACAGAAGCTTTTGTCTTTCTGTGTGAAATTTTATTTCTTATCTGACTGGGCTTCAGCAATTAAAACTGCTACTACTTTGTGCCCACTGCCAAACAGATTGTGCTAAAAGTGCTGAAAAATAATAGGGAGGAGATAAAATGTGTGGCACAAGACAAACAGCCTCAGTGCTGGAAGGCAGAAGGAGTGGGCTGTGATGAAAGTCTTTGAGGCCAGACTTAAGAAGTGCGCTTTGGGATCATGCTTCTCTGTCCCACAAGACGACTTCATATGGACTTAAAAGAACAACTCTGCTGCTGTTCGCTATCAGTGCCGCCCCAAAAAGTGAAAACAACATTTAAGGCTAGTCAACAAGGGCAAAGGCATTATACGTACAAGTCAAAGCTTATTTAAAGCTTGTCCGAACAGAAAAGTACATTTTTGTGAACAAATCAGGATGTTTTTATTGTACTAGAAATGTCTTTATAATGTTCATATCCTATCAGTCATCTCTTAATGCTTTAGGCTGAGAGCTGCATGGCTGACTGAGGGTGGTCCTCTCTTTGTCACATAAAAAAATCATCTATGTGACAGATTCCCTTTTTGAGAGCTAGGAAGTAGATAGAAGGATTTTATTGTGGTTTCAAAGTTAGGTACTCCATTTGTAAAACAACACTAACTTTTAGGTGGTTGTGCACTCGCTTGATTCAATAGAAAGTGTTAAAACCATAATAATATTTATTTTTCAATGGAGATAGATATAGTACTGTATGTAATAGCATATTTGTAATGGCAAATGTATTCTATAATTTCTAAACTAATATCAGGTTTAGGCTAACAAAGACCTACTAGTATTGTGCTTTTTAGCTCCAGATGGCCATACCCAACATCTTCTTGCCTCAGTCCAGCTGTTAGAAGCTGTTGTTGCAGCATATATTTCTGCTGCTTCATTGCCCAGTGTATGTGTCATAACAGAGTACAGTAAAGACCAGCATTCAGACTTTTCTCCTGTTGTTTATACCATGGCAGGACCATCTGTCACTGGCTGCTTTTCAGGCTGGTCTCAACCACAACACAGACGGTTTGTGGTTTCACACTTTTATTACATTATTACTCTCCTGTTATAAACCATGCGAGTTGTGATGTAAAGGGCTCTATTATATATATTTTGACTTATTCAATCTAGATTCGGTGTTGTGTTACTGTACTGTCAAAGTGCAGACAGGCAACCTGCCAATAGATTTAATGAATTACGTCATTATTCATGTGATCACAGCCCATTTGATGGATCATACAGACAGGGTGGTCTGCAGCAATTTTAATATATAGAGATAACCAATCAACTTATATTTAAAGATAAATGATTAAGCCTTGACCTGTCATAGGAAGCAGTGTGTTTTGATGGCCATTGCAGTCAGTGTTCCTACAGTATGACTTCCTACTGTGCAGTGGAAAACTGGTGCCCTCTGGTCTACATCCATTATCAGATGTAAATGTTTTGATGTCCATTAGTCATGCTGTAAGACTCTAGGCTAATGCTAATGAGTATGAGGAAGTGCTGTTTATGAACTGCCTCCCATCGCTTACTGACAAGAAGGTCATTGTCACGATCACAGCGGTGTTTGTAAGGTATAGATAGAACAGAGACAAAGACATGCAGCTGGTGATAGGCATGTACACCATCACCTCTTCCTGCTGCATCACTGGCCTGAGGATCCACTTTCACGCCTTTAGAGGACATCTGACAACACCTTCAGCCCAGACATGCACTGGAACAAACCCCACGGCTCTGTGCTGCTGGCCTCTCCTTGTGCTACTTGAGATGTATAATACTCATAGACAGTAGAGGGCCTTAATTAGGGTAATATAAGATCATCTACATTATATTTGATAGTTGCATACACCGTTTGCATAGTCTCCCAGTCAACCATTATTTCCTGCATAATCATGCATTGACTTGACACAGTTTCTGTAATTTGATCTCTCCTCTTCATATTTTTCTTTCCTGTACTGTTTTTATCTTCACTGCGTTGTCATCCTTCCTCCTGTGCCAGATTCCTTTCAGGGGAAACGACTACAAACACCTCTATTAATGTCTTGCTGTATTGGTTTGCTAAGCAACAACAACATCACGTGAATAACCCCAACTGCACCCCTCACTGTTATCCCACTACTCAACATTGGCCTTATCTATTCTTCCTCTCTGCTCTTGCTTTTCTCATCAAGATCACCTTTGGAAATCCATCTGCCGCCTGTCAGCATCACTCATCCGTCCTTTCTATCTCTGTCTAAATGCTTTTTGCACTTGATAAATCTGCACACATGGCTTCATTTGGTCACTTTCCCAAATTTAGGATATATCAGGACCTCAGAACAAAAGACAGCTATATTGTAACACAACACTGATTACAAAGGAAATTCATTGAACCTTTAAGTCAGCTTATCCATTTCCTTCCAAGTTTTAAAAATGCACTCACCTTTAGAACGTCCTAGAGGAGGCCAAGAAGAGGCAGACCTGTCACTTGTCAGGTAGTCTTTCCAGACGGATCAATGCAGTCGCCATCGGGCAGGTCTGCTGTCCCTTGTGCCCCGTGAGTCAGCACTCAGGGCAGACACTGATACTAAGTTAGCACCGGCTTTCAGAGTTCATCAAATCACTTGGGCTCACACCTGTCACTCCGCTCAGACACATGCTCCTCTGTAATAATGTGGCTTTTTTCATTTATTTATAGTACACAAAGCCACTGCTTTTTATTTAAATAACTTCCATTGTTGATCTTTGTTTATGGCTCTCATAGCAAAGAGGGTTTTTTCTTTGGACCCTGAGCTTCACATTAGGACTAGTGCCTCTGTAGGAAGTCATTAGGAAACAATTACAAAAGGCCAAAGACTTAATGGAGTTAAATGCATTGGCCAGACAAGCCTAGATCTATAGAGGTATAAGCACTTCCTATTTATAGAATGCATTACTGCTGAATAGTCAGGAAATAAAAGGTTTTCAAAGTTTACATAATAAATTGTCATAGTTTTCATTTGAACTTACAACTATTTACTACGGCAAGTGGTTTTCTATTAGTGCATTCGCTGTCTACCTTCATGACCCATTCCCACAGGTTGTTGATATTTATTGGGGCCCTCGGGTTGCTGCTTGCTGTTCGTGACAAATGTGTATATTTTGTGTTTGTGGGAGACGTGGCCCAGTGCCCAAGCAGCTGCAGAGAGGATAATTGCTCGTCAAAGCTTCTGCACGAGTCATTACCACAGGGTTGACCTGTGACTTTGCTACAGCGGGGTAAAACAACTCTGGGTGCATTACTCTGGCTCAATGTAGATCACTTTCAGTAGCCCTGTGCTTGGGAATTGGTTTGTGATGATTTCTCTCATTGTATTTAGTAGTTTATCAGAAGTTATCAGAAGTTTCATTGTTAAAAACCTGATATCATACATATGGTCAAGCTTTGTCAATATATAATATCAGTAAAGGTGCAGTACATTTTTTAGAAGTCACTTAACTTGGTGGATTGGTTTCTATAAATTAACAGTTCCATTCACTTCCATAAACTCCGCTTACTCTTGCTCTAAATTATCCTGGTGTTTATTCTTTAATAGAAAATCCATAACGTAAGCCCTAGTAATTGACCAATTGTTTTGATAACACAATTAATTCACCATTGCTGGTCCTTCCTGTCATCAAAATTGTTTCGTTGATGGTTCGCAGCCATGTCAGAGGCTGTAACTGGAGCATCTTCTTGACCATCTTACCTTGACATTTTATTTCTCTGTCACATTTTAAGCTGGTCTTTCTGTGGCAGCTGCCTCCTCATCAGTTGTGGCCAGTGACTGTGGCCTTTCGGCTGTAGCCGCACCGACCCTCATGAATCATACTATGTTTGAATGACAGCCTCCTGCCACACGGCCTGATGATGATGGATTAGTCTCTGAATTATGACTGATTCAATCATTTATATAGTGACATGACATTAGATGTGGGAACATTTTATTATGTCATCATTATGACATGCTTTTTATTGTTGATGTGTTTGTTATTTTTTGGTGGACCATGGTATATTGGCAATATTTGTATATTAATTACAATATAGAGTAATACATACATAGTTTAGTATGATATAGACTATACATTTTGGGTTAAAAACTTTAGAAACTTACAGTGTAATATTGGGATGTGTTTTATATTCAGGACAGTATAAATTTTTATGGTAAACAAGTTTTTCTGATAATCAAAACAAATCCATTTGGACTGAATCAATGAATTGGTTGTTGAACTAAACCTGCTCTGAGGAGTTTCATATTCTGCTCAAACAGAGCTTCAATCAGTTTAGAGTTAAATAGAAATGTTTGGATAAAAAGCATTTTCGAATCAATCATGTTCTTGAGTTTAATTACTATCATGGATCTATTTGTTTTGTTAGCTTTTATTGAAAAATAACAACAAGTAATTGGTTACTTATAACAAATCTCCAACTAATCAATTACTAATCAATTATCAATTATTAATTGTTAAGCAAGCTAATGTATTGCTAAAATTATGTTAGCAGTTGTTTTGTTGTTGTTAGCTATCTAATATGAACAATCCCTAAAACAAACAAGCAGACAGAGAACTGTTGTAGAAGTAGTAGCTTTACCACAAAATTGAAGAGATGTCTTTTTGTTTACAATGACAGAAAGAGCAATTTTCCCACTGTTGAGGTGGTGATGGGGAAGAGGAGGGTTGCTGCACAAGGTTAAATGCTGTCAGGTGAAGGCTGATTGTTAAATAGCTGAGGCACGGCTAGTGGGAGGAGTGAAGCAGGTGGGATTGTGTCCATGGGAAGATATTAGTTTACTCCATTTCATTTGGTGCTTTGATTTCCTGTTATAAACTCTCCTCCTCTCCTTCTACTGGACCGGAGTCGACATGCAGTATCAGTATCGGCCATCTGCCTAATATCAACATTTGAACTGAAAACTTTTTAATCTCAGGCACTTGATTTGCTATTCTAGTTTGGAAGACACTGCACACGTTGAATTTCAAGAGGCTTGTTTTGCGTCTGCCTCACAGCAGGTGGCTCATATTTGTGCAGGCTGCAAATAGCTTCCTTCATTCTTTGTATTTATTTCACCCAATGATTTTTTTTTCTTTCGAGTTCTTGTGAAATGTATAGTAAGTATTAAGAAAAACATTTGGGCATGTCATTGTTTGCTCGCTTGTAAAATGAATCCAATTGTGTTTCCATGGTGACAGTGTACATTGGTCTTGGTGCGCCGCATGCTCGCCTCCTGCTGTTTGTTCTTCTTTTTTTTTCTTGATCTTTTTGGTAAATAAAGCGTCCGTGGTGTGTTCCTAATTTGAATAATTGGACCTGAATGGGTTTAATATTTAAAAAGAATCTCTCTTTCACCAGAGCCGCGGGTCTTTGTTCCCCATTAATTTATGCAAGAAAGAAACCCGGATGTCACAATCACAAGGATTAGCATTGTTTAACAGAAAACTTTTGCATGATTGTATTTTATGTTAATTGAATGAGCAACACAGCCACAATAGAGGCTTTTGATAAAGATATCGTCTATGGCAATGTTCACAATTTCTTATTACTCTGAATATTCTGATCAAAACAGTCTCGAGTATTTGAGCCATATCTTAATTTTTCTGCTTTTAAGAAAGTAGAGCTAAATTTAATCTTTGACAAAGTATGTATTTGTGAGTCTTTCTGAGTAAGTGTGATCTCTGTCTGATGGATTTACATACAGATTCGCTTTGGTGAATCTCTGCGGCTTAAGCTGCTGCAGCCGCTATAGCTCCTGTCCTTACACTGACTGTCTCTGCTGAGTCTGTTACGGCTAATTATCCGACCGGGCTTTGTGGTCAAGATGGAAACAAGACAAAGTTTCAAATGAGACTAATTTTAAAGAATATGTGTCAGAATAACGGGGGAAATACCATCTGTCTCTATTAGACTGGACAACTTACAGTTACAGATGGGTCCACGCTGTCTGTGCTGAAACAATGTGATTTTTCTTTCTTTTCTTTGCTAATGTTTGTGTTGACTGTCTGGTATTACTCTACATAAGTGCATAACTACAACACAAATGCATAATGGGTCAAATCAGGGTCAAAAGGAAATTCTTGACCCCTCAAATATACACATTCATTTCAGAGTAATAGATCTCATATAAAACGGAAAAATACGTTCATGTGCAAATATAATATAGGTTTGTTTTACTGCAGATAATGTCAAAATTAGGGCTACACAATATTGGAGATGAGAGCAATATATTATCTCGGACTCTGATAACAATATATTTTGGGATATTTTACATTTGAATACAACAATATGATTTGTTGACGATATCTTTGTTACAATTTTTCTGTGCAATACATACAGAATTCAATTAAAAATAAAATATCTTGGTTCAATCACAAGAGTGAGACTTCAGGGGTTTGTTGTCAGTGCAGAGTGATCATTTTCCAATCTATTGTGGATTTTCACTGCAACTACACTGTAACAGTCCTCCATAAATCGCATCAACAAGTACCTCCTGTCAGGCTATTGTTGCGTATCCATCCTTCCTTCTCATGTTTTCTTCCCTCTCCAAAGTCACACCAGTAACAGAACTCCAAAGTGACCTTCTCCTCACGATAAACACTTATGACTGGTTGCAGGATTATAGAGAGCACTCCTCTTTGAATGTGCATGTGCTGCATCTGAGATAACAGCGTCATAAAGCACTGGATGCTACTGACTTCTGCTTTTATGGACAAATCCGATTGAGTTCTCCTATTTCAGCATTTTCCCTCTGTATTAGAGGTCTGTTTAATTGTGTGACGCTGGAGTATGAGATTAGTGATGGCTTGGTGATGTAGTAAAATGAGTCACAACTGCTGTTTATGTAGTAAATATATAAGTAAATATAAGTGTAATATTAAGTTTAATTGTTAGATTCTCTGGTTGTTTTGGTTTTGGACAGCTCTTGAATGTTGTGATGGGGGTGAGCGGACACCCCCAGATGTGATCTAACACCAGACTGGCCACAGTGAGTGTGTTTACAAAGCACCAAATAATCCACTTACACCAGTTTAATGTGATTGATATAGATGCATGTAAACCTGTGCGCCAATTAAGATGTGTAAAACCAGTTCATTCCAAGAAGCTGGTGCTGCCGATTCTAATGCGGTTGAGCTTGCATGCATGCGCCAATCGGATTGGAAAGAGACTTCAGGCAGTGATGCATTCAGGCGCACAGGGAAAAGCCAGGCTTGTATTAGACTTATATGTATTTGGACGGGTATAGGGTACTCACTCATTTTGTTTGGGATTCGAGTTTAGTTCCGGTTTAAGTTAACAGAAATCATAGAGTTCTCCAATTATTCAAGGATTTAAGCAGATTGTCCAAATGCCC
Organism: Pomatoschistus microps; assembly: GCA_029875035.1. NCBI lineage: Eukaryota > Metazoa > Chordata > Actinopteri > Gobiiformes > Gobiidae > Pomatoschistus > Pomatoschistus microps. The sequence goes on along the minus strand of JAPMNZ010955130.1, from coordinate 452 downwards.
AAAGTAAACATAATGTGTGATTCCATTTGCAGAGAAAAGGGGAAAGTGATGAGACGTGGTTGAAAGCATCCAAAGGTCTGGAGCTTTGAGCAGCTTCTCTGCGGGACACACAGAGATGGGACCAAAACTCGTCAGATCTGTTTTATACACCGAAATGAATGCGGTTTTTCCGGTACTTTGACTTCTTGTGCTTTGTAAACGCACTCAATGAAACTGTCTCAGTAGTTTCCCACATACTGTATGTCGTGACAAAAGAACATTAAAGGACAACTCACCCTCAAATCCACTTTTTTTCGCTGATAAACGGTATAAATGAGTGTCCAATAGTATTGTGTACATATCCTGGTCATAATTTTGTCACTTGCAAATTAGTTGAAAGATCAATTTTCTGCCTAAAACCGTCTGTGAGGCGCCATCTGCAGGCGACCTGTGTTACTACATTTGAATTTTGA
>JAPMNZ010955119.1:0-11055 GCA_029875035.1 Pomatoschistus microps | reverse complement strand
CCATTACTCTTAACACAAAAACGCAACAGCAAAGAGCATTTTTCCCTCTATTTTAAACCCTTCGGCATTGTTGTGAATCCAAATGTTCGTATTCCATCATCCTTTACCCAACGCCGCAGATAAGCTTGGCGGTAACTATTTTTTCATGATGGACTTGTGTGGTGTTCCTCAAGGTTTCATATTAGGGCTAATTTATTTTTCTTTCTACTTTTTTGTGTGGAGGTCGCATCACTACCCTTTTTCTTCTGCTTTGAGATTCTCTTCTGGTCCCCTTGTGGACTCTTCAGCAAACTAGTCTAAGGATTATATTCTGCAGAGGGATATTAGAAACAAATTTAGGGCAGATGAATAACATGGACTCCCACAACACATTGAATTATGATGACATGAGCAGCCGTAGATTAGTCTTATGGTAAAGCAGTGGAGTTTAACTGTTTTGGGAGCGGGTCATCCACTTGTTAGGAGGGGCACTGGATGGAGCATTTTTGTCTTTAAATCTAGTATTGTTTTACCCCAGCGTTTCCAAGTCTTCTGTGTCTTCTGTATGTTACGACTTGCAGTCTTAGAAATACATGGATGTATCCTGTTTATGTCCATGTCATTAATTTTTCTGTTCCCAATCTTTTCTGTCCCTTTTTGCCGTCTCTCTTTCAAACCCACAAACAAATGTACACAAGTCAACACACTTCCTGCTGGGTCTGTAGTGAGCCTAAACTTGTGGAGTCCTCGGGGGATCTGGAACTGCCCTAAATTTGTCAAAAGCATTTGACGCCACTGGGTTTTAGAGCAGTCCCGGCTGAGCTCTCGTGTTGGGAGTCTGATGTGCTCAATAACTTCCAGCTGAGTTTATTAACTAGGTTTAATCCTCAATCAGGGACATCTAAGTTTGCTCTCTAGATTCTGGCAACCGCATGTTTAGGAATTGACCCAAATTACACAGAGTTGTACTTTCTGGAGACTCAGAAGTAAGCCTGCTTTATGATATAGAGACATCACAGTATTCAAAGTATTCAAAGAAAGACAAAAAGAAAGCCATTTTCCTTCAAAAAAAAAGAGACTCTTCTTCAACTAGGCTTAATGTTTGCTTGGGTGGATGACTCACTGACTCAAATTTGTATTTTTCCAAAACTACATGAACATTTATTCCACAACTAGTATAAAAACTTGATACTCATTTCAGAAAATATCGGTACTGAAAAAAATACTTTTTTTGGCAGTTTTTGAACCATTTTGATCTATCTGCAAAAGTAGACGCCACTGGGTTTTAGAGCAGTCCCAGTGGTTTTACAAAAGTACTGTAATATTGTAAAGTTATTTATGTAAAATGTATAAATCATCACTGTGGCGTCAACATCAGGATCAAGTTTCTAATTTTAGTATCGTAGCCACATTCATTGGTCGCAGATACTACGCTTTATCCAAAAACTGTGATTGGTCACTCTTGCTTGTCTCTTGTTAACTGCTTTCTTAGTGACTGGTAGCATTAATCACTGATCTACATGTTCTTAGCTTGAAACGCACCTCTGATGGGAGCATTCTTCTTTGTTTTATCGTGCAGCATACTCCACGTCAGGCGCCACAGCTCCCAACAGGTTTGTCGGCATCGGATCACGGGACAACAACTTTCTGAACATCCCGCAGCAGACGCAGGTAAATGTTCTGAGGAGGCGTAGCATCGGTGCGGACGAGAACATGTCTGCCTGGTTTGTTATTTCTGTTCGCAAATTCATCAAATGGATTAAGTGTGTGGATGTGGGCCAGAACTGTTCCCCTGGCCTGGACTCCCCTCAAACCGGCTGTCGGCTTCTCCCCTCTCTCAGCGTCTCTCAGCGGCCGCTCAATCTGTCCTTTTGTACATCTGTATTTTACTGTACGCTTAACCATATGTGCGTGGCTGTTTATCTGGCACATATGGAGCATGGCCCGAGGCTACAGGCCCGCTCCTTTCTGCTTTCCTATTCTCGCTACTACTTCTCATGCCCCGTCTTTACATACTGTGCTTTTCTCTTTGGGGTTTTGGCCCGCTCCTCCCTTCGTCTCATTAATTTTCTCTGCATTTTCACTTTCTCCCACTTTCACCTTGTGCGCTGGCTCTGTGTAGTGGGTTCATATGCCTCCTCCATTACCAACAGTACTTTTCTCATTAGTGTCTAACCACACCCGCCTGGAGCCAGCTCAGCTCGTCCGCACATGGAAACCATCTGAAGGAGCGACTCCCTCCCCTGCTCCGTGACCCTATGTTCTCTTCTCACTGCTCATTACACTCTCTTCTTGGAGGGATTTTCCACATGTGCCTTCTACTTTCTATCCTGTTTTTGAGTCTTTACGTTTCAGTTTTAACAAGAAAAGGATAAAGAAGAAGTGTAAAGAAATAAGCCTTTTATGACAAACTGCACAAGACAATGTGCATATATTTTAAAAACTAATGTATGTATGTGTACATGATAATAGATTCAATGTCTCTCTAGACATGTGTTATTCAGTAAATACTCTCTTCCCTTTTCAGAAAAGGTTTTTTAGGTCTCAAATGTGTCTTTATTTATAAAGCACTCAGCTAATAGTTTTCATGTGTCTCCAAAGTGACACTGACAGATTAATTCGATCGCAGCAGAATCGCAGACAACAGTGGGCTCGGGGTGCCCTCTGCTGGTCAAACTACTGCACTGCAGTCAGTGGAGGGCAGATTGTAATGGGGCAGCTGTAGCGCAGAAGAGGCAGAGCTTGGAACCTATAGGAGGCACGTCCAGTCTGTCTGGTTGCCCATAGTAACCAGACATGATGTCATTGCCGGTTGATGTTGAATTTGAGAAAGGCCCGCTCGAGGGGGTGCACCGTGGGTCAGGGTGGTCAGAGTGTTCTGCCAAGGCTGGAGTCAGAGTGTGCTGTAGATAGATGAGCTGTGTGAGTAAGAGTAGAAGGAGAAAGTTAGACGGACTACGTCACAATGGCCCTGGCGCCGGGACAGGGCCTGGGGGACGGGGGGGACTGAGAAAGGCAGAAGGGGGCGTTCATGCGACCTACTCCGGTCACAAACCAAAACAAAAGGCTGGCCTCCCCGAGCCTCGCAGGAGTTTCCAAGGCTTGACTTGTAGAATGTTGGCGCGTTGGGCTCACAGATCCTCCGGGCCAGAAGGGGCAGCCAGCACCGGCCACTGTGACCCACTTGTGCCCTGCATCACGCTGCGCCACAGAAACGCAGCGCGCAGAGAGAGAGCACCAGACGGATTCCCCCTGCCGCCATTCGGCCTTTAGGAGTCACTCAGAGCCCAGGCCAAAGTCCACACGTCCTGGAGAGCTGAGGAGGACAGCGCGAGGGCAGGAACTGTGCCAATCTCACTGTAGTTAAGGACCAAAGTGGCCCTGAGTCAACTGTGAGTGAGCAGTGAGCAAGAGGCACATGTCTGCGATGGTGGATCGTCTGAGTACACAGCCCAGACAGCTCTTCTCACGTGTGCGACTAAACACAACATCAATTTCATACTGTGTCCAATTCATTATGGACAAAATACTAAAGCTGGGATTCCAAACTTAGGTTCCCCAGCTTTGAATTCATGTTCTTCATCACATGGTTAGATAGTGCCTTCTTTATATTTTCATTGTACATGGTTAGATATCTTGCTTTTAATCTCTGTCCCCTTGTTCATAAATGGATCTTTAATATTGCATTATTGTACATAATTTCTTATTGATGGTCTGTTTTCTGTCTTCCAGTCTTGGTTCCTCTGACAAGACCTGTGTCCCAACCAGCAACTAGAATTTCACGTTTTCAATCAGACATAGAGTCAACGATGTACTGCCCCCATCTGACCTTCCCAAGCTCCAGCGAGTCCTTACAGTACGTCTCACCCAAACCAAGATCTCAACCAGTCAACCCAGGAAATTCTTAGAGGAACTCTGGACTCAGCCGCCCAATGCGAGGGAGGGAGGACCCCTTCTCACAGTGTAAAGATGAATGGATGGACTAGGGGACGTCAGGATCAAGATGGGCGTGGGGACAATGCAGCAGCAGCAGCGGGAGTGGGCATTCGTCCCGAAAAACCAGCAAACCAGCACAACACAGCAGCGACGCAGGAGGAACGTGATGGAGAACGCGGCCAAAAGCAAAAGACTATCCGATGAATCAGGTTTTATAATAAATGTTCAAAGCTGCAGTCCATGCTACTGTGATCGCACCCGAATCCGAAATTGACCAATTTTTTTTCTTTTTCTTTCTTTCATTTCTTAGTTTACCCTTATAACTACAAACTAACTAGCGAGACCATGCCAAAACATATCTTCAATAAGGGTTGCACTACGAGTCCGTTAACACTAATCTACAAACGATGTGCACTATTTTAGAGCAAGGCATGGAAACCAGACCTGCCTGTTTGAATTGGAAGGTAAAGTTGGCCTTCTCGTCCTCCCCAATCATCGGCTCACGTCACGTCCCTTTATTAAACCCTATTCGCTTTTTTACACAGCCATTTTTGCCATTTGAGGTAGTGTTTTCTGGTGACGGTATTGTAATTCTATTTGCTTACACATACAATGAGTATTTAGACATTGAACCTAGTATCCCAGGTATTACAAATAGAAGCAGCAGCTATTGGTTCCCCATATGCCCTCTTGTAATGTAATGATTTTTTTCTTGATGTCTTTTTTTTTTATTTTATTCCTTTTAGATTTGTACTATTTTGTAATTTTTTGTATTTGAATGACAGCACCTTATAGAGGATTGTGGTAAAGAAGTGGGCATCGAAGACAGGGTTGGATATAGATTACACAAAAGAGTTTGCAAATGAAACAAATCCACAAAACGCTGACGTCCTCCATGCGGTAGGGGGCGTAGGAGGCGCGGCTCAGGGTTTTGACAATCACAGAAGACGTGAGGAGGGAAGGTTGCTAAAGATGGGACCTAGAGGAAGCTTTGTGTTTACCCTGTTGTTTACACTCCCAGACGGCCGCAGGCTCCAAGAGCACGGCGCCACGCTGAGGAGCAAAATCAATATGTGACATATCCGGATAGGAGCAGGACGAGGGCCTCTAGGCTGCAGTGGACCACCCAACATGCCCCTTTGAGCTGGTTTTCTTCTTTAGGCACACACACAACTGCAGACTGGTCTGGGCTCTCCACACTGTACATGTGACGAATACTGCGTTGTGCACTTAAAGGTACCACGGTACTCTGAACTGAAAAAAGTATTCTACTGAAAGTCGCACTATTCTAGAATGAAAATCTAAATTTACAGATTGTTGGATCTTGTGAATTCTGGGCCACATTTTTTACATTGCACTACTTTAGATGATTGGTGCTGATCTCATTTGTTTCCCCCGTCTTTTACCTTTAACAATGATTCTTTGTCTATCAAAAAGGATTCATAATCATAATAGTTCTCAGTATTGGGAGATGTCCCAGTCCAATGTCTGCAGACATTTTTTACTTGCATGGCCAGGTTCCAAATATCAGTTGCTATAGTAACTCCCTCCTTTTACGCACCAGCACTCCCCCGGTAAATCTATCTGAGCTAATCCATGTGAATCGATGAGCCCTTAATGATACAAAAATGCACTAAAACAATCATGGCAGCCAAGTTTTTTTTACTTTTGCCATTTTTTTTTTACACTGACCACATTTAGCCATAAATTTCAAAAAAAATTCAAAATACTGGGATGGACACACATTGATACATAAAGCACAGACTGACAGTGCCGAACTCAAAGGGAAGTCTTAAATTTATTTAAATTTAGACAATCTGAGGAGGCCTTTATGCTTTTAATATATTTATCAGCATTTTGCCAATTCTATATTTTGTTTGTTTATTTCTCCAAATCAAATTCACCCACCTCACAAAATAACTGGACTGCCTGGCCATGCTCCCTGCAGGGAACGCACTACGGTTAGAACCACGCAGAGAGGATGCGAGCGATGGAGAAATGGGATTTGTTTTCTATTCTATGGAAGTGCCTCTGTATTCCCATTATGCAATTTGTCAAACATGAATTCAGGTTGTTTTTTCTCACATATAAGCTATAGTGAAAGGTGAAAAAACATGTCAGGAGAAGACAACGGTGACAGCTAACTAGATAACCGCACGCATCTTATATACATATATATTTATAGATATCTATACTTTTTTATTTTACATGATAAGCTCTGTGGCAGTCTAGTTATTTTTTGAAGCATGGCTTAAACCGCACAGTCATAGGATGCATCTCAAACTTTTGTGCTGAAATAAAACCCATACTAGTAAATAGGCTGTGAACCTCATAGCGACATATTAAACAGCAGCTTTCAAAACTTGTGCTCTTGTATGGTTCATGTCTGAAAGCACATGAGGAAGATCCGGATAAAGGTCTGGTCTTAATGTGCTCGTGCTGATTCATTATCGTACTAGAGGATTTGGCAGGATTAGACCATGTTTAAAACTACAGAATAAGTTCTCCTTTAGCCCAAAACTAAAGGAACCAAGATGATTGTCTGGAGATTGGGTGGTGCCTTGTTGCCCCTTCATTCAAAACTATATTTGCTTAAACTGCAGCACGGAGCGTCTCAGACTGAACCGTACAAACCAAGTGATGAAAACAAGGCTATAGTCAACATTGATGAGCAGAAAAGGTAGTGTTGTTTTCTTTCTCGATGTAATGGAAAGTGTTGTTCTTGAACTAAATGATGTTGATTGAGCCATGTGCAATGCCTTGGTAGAGGGATTTGTTTGTTAGTGATTGTTGAGGGTGTCATGAGAAAAGAGGGAAAGCCCTCGTCTTTCTTTAAGTCCACTTGCCCCAGGACTCTAAATACGCCGGGGAAGATTCTAAATCCCAGTCTTTGTAAGTACGTACTATGGGGAAAGTTGTTATTGATTTCCATGTTTTGCGTTGTTGTTTTGTTTCTTGTATTACTTTTTTAAGAATACCTTCATTTGAATTTTTAAAATATGAGAAGGCTGAAGGAACAATTTTGCAACTCATAAATGTATATGAAAACTGGTGCTTTCAAAAGTGTAAAGTACATTCAATCTATTATACATAAATAATACAAAATATCATAAGAGGCAAATTTTTTAGGAACATGCATTATTACTATTTCTCTTTTTGTATTTATCGAGGGGGGAGGGGTTCATGTACGCAAAGGTTGAAACAAAAGGCATTTTTCTCATCCAACCTTTTCAACAGAGCGGAAATGTATAGTTCTTCCACAGTTGACACTGTATCAACTACTAAATGTAACATGTACATTTTGCATTGGACAGTTGGTCTGTCGGGCCTTTCCACTGAACCCCTCCCCTTCTGCCCTCGCCCCTCCTCCTGTCTGTAGCCCCACCCTCCGCTGTAAATGGTTATAAATATCTGTTTGGTGATGTAGTGTAATAGACTCAGAGCATCTTAAAGGTTGTCCCTAAAAAGTGCCTTTTGTTCACTGGTTCCATCTTGTAATCCTGAGTGCCCATCTCCAAAAGAAAATATCCCCTCCTTCATACTCCTATATCTTTCTCTTCTTCTTGAAGCTTTTTAAAGCAGTATACATAGTATTAAAAGGAATTGGTGTGATTTAGTTCCTCTTTTTATTGTTGAAAAATAACAAAAAGCTGAAAAAATGTTGAAAAAAATGTGTCTTGCTTCTCTTCCTCTGTATCTGGTCTTCTGTCTCTCTTGGACACTGGAGTAGTCTGTAGCCGCATAAGCTCCTTCTTCTTATTTCTCTTTTCTCTGAACGGCGGGGTTTAAAAGCAAAAAAAAAAAAAATTTGAAAAAAATTAATACGCAAAGATTTTTTGTCTGAGCAGAATGCAGTTAGCTCACATGTTATTCTTGTCTGTACGCTTCACATTGTATACCATACCCATTTTCTTCAGCTTCTCCATTTGAACAGCTAATGTAAGTGAACAAGTTACACCAGTGGGCTCTGGGCCGCAAAGGGGCTCAGGGGCAGCCTGCCGGGCCATACCACCCCCAACACTCCCCCAACACACCGCCAACACACCCTCACTTCACTCNCGCAAGAGTTTTGTTCCATTTTATAATTTGTGAATTTGGATTATTTTGAAGTAACCATAGTATTTTGTTGTATAATACTAACTCGTCTTGTACTGAGCTGGCCTGTACAAACAACCTCCACTGGACACTTACCTGCTCGTCACCACGCTTACCAAAGCAATTCGGCGAGGCTCAAACATGTCTTAACGCCACCACTTACAATCAATTTATCTCAATGATTACACTAATCCTGGCGTGTGTGAAGCCAGCAGCAGTATTAGGAGCCATGCAGCGCCACGCCACTAAAAGCCATATGCAGAAGGTTGCACAGTGGGGAGTGGACACTGCTGTTTTAATACTTCAAGTTGAACCATAAAATACTGTTGCACGGATAATGAGCCCGCCTCGTGCAGCAGAAGGAAACACAGTCTAATTTTAATAACTCACTTTTTTCATACAATTGAAGCGCCACAATTGGACAACACTATTGGATCCGGACAGCTTTTCCTCTGCTGGGGCCAGTCTGGTCCAGCCCCCTCACATCCTCAGACCGCCCCCAGAGCCCCTGGTGAAATGCATGTGTTAATACAGTTTCTTTTCCATAATAATAATAAAAAGCAGTTTAAAAAGAGCTAGACCTTTACCTGATTGAATAAAAGGATGTTCTTGACTGTACTCTGGAGTTTGACTCTTTGTTTGAGCTTGTTCACCGACACAATCATATCATCAGGAGCATACATCGATTTAAAGAAGCCGGGTGGAGTCGTCATGGTGGATTGAGGAACTTTAACTCTGGGTAAGCTGCATCCGAATGGGTTAGCGTCATTGTGCTTTAAAATCTTCTTTTAAGAGACGGGGCAGCTTCAGCTTTGGTCAAAGGACGTTTTAAAAGTGTTTTAATACCAGAGGTCAAGTGTCATGCCACAAAGGTTTCATAAAAATGAGAAGGAACCGTGAGGAAGGAGGTTTTTTCTTATAAGAATTGGGATGCAGCTATTGCCTTAACTGGACACAGAAAAAAAAAGTCTGATAAAGGAGCCGTTCTTTTGAATTCTTTCCATTTTCCAAGGAAAACTAAAGCGGCTAACATTACAGATGTGTAACCTTTGTATCTCACATAAAGGTTTATTTTCTGGAAGTTAATGCTAGTTGAATAACAGTCCACAAAAATATATAACAGTATATCTGTGTATTATGAAACGTAAATATCTCAAAGAACCGAGATTATCTCAAAATCATAAAACTATTCACCGATTGACGCAGAAGAAATCTGTCAAACCCAAATTGTGCTAAATCCACTAATTTGATTCTTCTAACAATTACTTCTTTAAATGTTATTCAGCAGAGTCACAAGTTGAGATCACTTTGAGGGGCCCTGACGGAAAACATTGGTGACAGACTTCCCCATCAGGACCATTACATAACAAAGGAAAAAATACATACTGAAAATATAAAAAAACAAATTGTAATACCTCGACAGATTAATATCATGTTTTAATTATTTCCAGCTACATAATCAATGCACGACACCTTTATTTTATTTGATCTAATTATATATAATTATATATATATATATATATATAATGTATAGTTGACATCAAGTTAAAAAGACACTTTGATAATGATCTGTGAATAATGAACAGACGCCAGAGTCAGGAGCCTGAAAGACTGATATTTAATGTAGCACAGCTCATCTAAGCTCATGTTGATGCTGTAGAACACTGCCAGCTCACACACGGATTGTTTACATAGTCCTTTTGTGAACACAAAAGCTGAAAATAAAACAGATGTCATGCCACACGTTATTTCAAACAGTTACAGTCAAATATCAGCGTCTCAGTGTGCTCGTGGTGCCTCTCCCACATGCAGACACGCCTCGCCGTCTGGGTTCAAGCCCAGGCAACAGATAAACTGGAAAATGCATTATTTCAGATTTAGAGTGTAACAAATGTGTAGCGGTTTAGTTCCTGGGACAAAAACATGAAAAGTGAACTTAACCCTACGACTGGTGTGAGAAAATGAACCATGCGTTTAGCCATTAGATGAAGAACCACACGTTTGTGCGCATTTCAAATCAAAGCACCAGAATGAATGAGTTTTCAGTCAGTCTTCAGCTCATACTCATCAGTACTTTACTTTATTCATCGTTGTGTTTATTTCCATGAGTGAAATCCATAGTTTTGAACCACAGACAAAATAGAATTGTGAGTATGAAAAAGACCTGGTTATAATAGATGCTCATGTTAATTAGAATGAAAGTTTAGTTTAAAGACAAATGCTCAGTCTTGTGAATTGAACAGAAAAAAAAAGATGAGAAGATTGAGAGAATACATGAAAAGAAGAAGCACATACAGAACGACTCCACGAGTGCAAAGGTCTGAGGACATGAAGGGGGTGGAGGTGGGAACAGCGGGGCATGAGTACTTCCATCAGCGGAGTAGTGAGTCCGTGGTTGGACAGCGGCGGCACAGTCCTTCATGAGTCGTGGTGATGGAGCGTGTGTCTTGTGGCTACAGCATGAACAGTCTTAGATGATTCGCTCTCAGCTTTAGTTGCGTTGCATCCATCAGCACAGGCACAGACACTCGCTCGCGCTCGTCGCACCCTTTCCCTAACAATCACAAAGCGCATCTAAAATCAAAGTAGAGATCTCCCACAACAAAGCCCACACATTCCATTGGAATTCACGTGGGTTTTGACGTTCCCTCATCATCTTGCCTTCTCAAGTGCCCCTCTCCCCCTCCCCCCACCGGCAGGCGTGTGCGGGGGCTGCAGTCTCTGAGTGGAGGAGGGAGGGCCCAGGGCTCAGTCTTCATCCAGCTCCTGGTTCAGGAGGAAGTTGGCCGCCAGGTTCTCGTTCTTCTCACAGGCGAAGTAAGCCTGGATCACCATGGGCTCAGGGAAGCCCAGCGCTTTTAACTGTGACAGAACAGACAGCAGCCAATCAGCAGCAGGCAAGCAGCAGCAGCCAATCAGCAGCAGGCACAGGACCACCTCCTGGATCCACAACATTTTACACTAAAACACAAGCCTGGTTTACTCACCATGTGACCCGGGCATTAACCCTGCATCATGCTCTCACACACACACACACACACACAC
>JAPMNZ010955112.1:0-11497 GCA_029875035.1 Pomatoschistus microps | reverse complement strand
AGGGCCATAAAATCAAATAAATAATAGATGTTATGACTTTCAATGCATATAATGTTAGTTAAGATGTAGTACTAACTATATCCAGTGATAATTTTTTCTTTTTAGTGTTCAGGACTGAGTTAGACCCCGGGTCAAAATTGACCCGCTAACAACAGGCAGTGGTGCCGGTTCATAACACAACATGAGGGTTAAGACACAAAACACACATATGTATTGGTCCTTAGGGAGAGACCAATGTCCATGAATGTTGATAAATGTCATACATGTAGAATGTGAAAGTGTCCCTAATCTCACCGCTCATCAAGACAAACAACAGGTAAAAAATAGTGGGTCAAATATATCAGCCATAACGTTTGTGTGCATCTGAACTGATTTTCTGATGTGTTTGTTCGTACAAATCTTAAATTTGTACGAACAACACAACAGAAAATCAGGGGTTTTGTTCAAAAGAGAAAGAGAAATGTTTTTTAATAATGAGATGATGTGTATAGTTAACGTAGCTACACCTTTGTTTCCTGGATGGAACATTTATTCACAAGGAACGAGACCATAATGAAGGTTAACCACACTCTCTGAAGGGGCCCCGCGGACGCCACCTATAGTGCTGTCTCAAGATCAAGAATGGTTACATTTTGCTATGTTGTTGTTGTTGTTTTTTCTGTTGGTAAAATAAAATAAAGTTTAAAAAGTCCACTTCTCTCCTTGTAGCTTTACATGTGCAGATTTATAATATAAGTGTACAGTGTGTGTGTTTTTGTGTGTGCTGTGTTGTAAATGGTGGTTGAAAATTAATTTGAATGAGGAAAAGCTTCTACTATTAGATAATGTAACATTTACCCGGTTAGACAAGATAACGTATCTCTGATCTGCCTGGTACGTGATGTTCACATGATCTCGGTCTGCAGCAAAGTCCAAAAACTTTTTGGAGCTGAACAAGAAAAAATTACCTGATTTAATCATGTCGTGATTAAAAGTTTACTAAGACTTGCTATATGTGTCTGGTTTAGTGTTTTGATTGTTATAAAAACATCATATCTTCACAGGATAGTGCATACACCACTAAAAGTAAAGTGAGAGATTCATCGCATGCTCTTTACTCACAGTATAATCCCATCCGGCTGCAACTATAGAGTTCCAACTAAAAATGATTCCATGAGATCTCATTCCTCCCTATTGATGTGATTCTCCTGAATACAGGCCGTAGAGCAGAGCTGAGATCATTTATTTCTGTATTAGCGTGTTGTATTCTATCTACTGTAAATGTTTATAGATGGCAGCCGAGACACATTTCGTTCAGGGGAAAAATAATCTTGTGAATCTCAAATCTCTACAGTAACTGATCTTATGTAATACATTAGAGCAGCACAGTGGCTGAGTGGATAGCACTCTCACTTTTCAGCGAGAAGTTCCTGGGTTCGAATCCTGGAGGGAATAGGGCCTTTCTGAGGGGAGTTTGCAGGTTCTCTCCGTGTCTGCGTAGGTTTCCTCCGGGTGCTCTGGTTTGCCCTACCACTAAAAACATGTATTATGGGTCCGACATGCACCTCCTGTACTGGCGACCTGCTCCCATCTCTGTGTGGAGTGAGAGACACATGCCCTCAACTGTAAAACTGCTTTGTGACTCTGGTCTGTGAAAGGCGGTATACAAATGATGATTATTACTTACTTACATTCAAAGGTGTTACTCGATGTCTCTGTATTTTATAAGCTATGTCTGTGTGTGTTTTAGGGATATTTTACACATTTGACCAAAACAAAGCAAAAATGATGGCCCTTGAAAACATATTCAGGGTTGTTTTAAAACAGGTTGCAAACATGCATGCATGTGAGGTTGAAAGTGATTTCGAAACAATCCTTGTGGTTGGTGGGGTATGCGCTCTCCAAGTGAACATTCTAGTTAGAAATAACATGTTCCTAACAAGAACTTGCTTCTACAACTTTTGATATTGTAAGTCAAGTTGTAAAACATGTAAGAAAAAGCAAATATTGTGTGTCAAAACTGTATGTAGAGGCAAAACCAGTCACATTTGAGGTCTGCACCTGCTGATACCGCACTCGAACAAACAATCAACACAGAAACTGGGTAAGAAGACACTGACAGCCAGAGGCCAGCAGTCTTCATCAGACATTCAATGAGCTTTATAGCTATAAGGAGAAAAGTTGATACTTAGAACAGTGGAGCACAAAAGGGATTTTCCTGAACTGTAAAATTACACCAGTCTGATCCAGCTTCATGTGATCTAACAGTATTGTTGTGAAGGTACACTGCTGTTGGGCAGGCAAACATCTCTGAAGGCTGAGAAACAGGCTTTTGTGACAAATGTTTATGTCATTTGGGAAGAATTAAATACCAGAATCACATCAGGACATCTGCTTGAAATGAAACGGGGGAATGTGACCACTTACCAGGTGCAGGGATAGTTTCTCTTATATAATCATCTGATTTAGGCCGCTGCATGGGGTTTTTGTTCTTACTGGAGTTAGAAAGTGCACTACTAATACCCATGACAATACACATGACATAAAGAGCACATACACACTACATAAACAGCACTTATACTGTACATATAGTGTACATACTGTATATACAGATGCTCCACTGGCTGTAATTATTCATGTGCCGTTTCTGAGGATTAGAAGTAATGGATTAAAGATGCAGAATTTCACCATAAAACCTGGCAACCTGATTTATTCTGCAGATAATCTGCTTGAAAAAGGTTCACATGAACTGTGTGACATGGTTTGTTTGTTTTTAGAGTAAATGTCAGAAAAGGCCACATACAATGTTTACATGTTTATCTTATATCCAGGAACACTGCTAAAAGATGGATTTATAAAAGATGTGTCCTCGAGGCAAAAAGATTGTAAACAAATTATACTCTTTTACAAATGTTTTAATTGAGTTTAATTGAGTCGATTACAGATCATGGTACTTTCTTCCCTTATACAGTCTTTTCTGTTTTGCTTTGACCAAGTCAGCAGACAGACTTTTAGCCATCCGCTCAGTGGTCTTCTTCATGCTGTGGGCCGCCTCAAGAGCCTTGTCAAGAGTGCGGTGAATATCTTCTTCCTATTCATCAACAGATGCATTGTGACAATAGTATGTTTTGAACTTGTATTGTGAGCCATTTAATACCTTGTTTTGGCTGTGTTTGCTTATTCTGCCTCCCCAGTTTGTGGGTGCGGACAGAGGTGACACAGAGTGCTGAAAGAAGACGTTGCTGGGCAGGAGGGCAGTGTCTGATTGGGTAGATCTCTTACGGTCACAGGACGTGGGCTGGAGTGGATAGTCCCTCAGTTTATAACTGTAAAGTAAATTATAAACTTCAATCAGAATAAAAGTAAGTAGTATTGTTGTGAGTCATATTTATGTATTTAGCACTTTTCACAAAGCAGACTCAAACCCAGGACACTGTCACCACCGTCCACCCACAGCATACGTTTACATTTACCTTGCCGGTAAGCTGCTGGACGAGCCATAATTGACCTGCAGCAGTGGTTTTTGGATTGGTGTTGAGTAAATTGGAGACAATCTTTCTGTGAATCCTGTTGAGGACAAAATAGTTAAGGGCAAGTTTTCTTTGTATGTATATGTTTGACGTGTGTTTTATTATAGTAAAATATAGTTTCACTGGACCAGTTGTAAGTTTGGCACATTTCAGTATAGAAAATATATGTAATGGACTTTCTGACCTCTGCTTGACAATGCTGCTCCTGGAGAGTGCAGCCCAGAATCAAGGTGCAGAAAGTCACTGCTTCTTCTGCCCTCTATAGGCGAATAATCAAACTGCATGTCTGAGGTAGTTGTGTCGTCAGCCTCTATTACTGAAAATGAGCAGGTATTGGACAAAGCATGAGTGCGTTCAAATTAAAGATTGAAGAAGAAAATGTCAATTGTACCTTTTCTTCTTCCAGGAACAATGGGTGCAGACATCCATTCTAACTTGACAGGACTTGGGGGAAAGATTGCACATTGTTAATCCAGAAGTAAAGGTTGTGGGAGTGTCTTGGATAATTTCAAGAGACAGATGTGCACCTGTTTGGGGTTGACTTCCGGCTGGTTCTTGATCTGGACTTTGTCCCACACTCGTGTGTGTATTGTGAGGTGAGGTAGTCGAGCTTGTCTGCGAGATATGGCAGCTGAATGAGTCCTTCCTTCATGTCTTTTTTTAGTCTATATATTTCTGATTGCAAGTCTAGAAAGGCCTCACTGCTCATTCAGAGGAATAATAAACAAATAAAAAAAAGATTAACGTGTGTTTTGCAGCAAAGTGTTATTCAATCAATAGCAAGACTCACTTGTTGCAGGAACAGGTTTGCATTGGTCTTCCTCGTGTGTCCATTCTGCCGCCCAGAGTAGGTGCAGATATCGACTCAGACTTGTTCTGCTTGTGACCTGCAGAGCCCACAAAGGTCAGTTTTTCAATGAACAATGAATAACAGCAGTAGTGTCACATCATCATGCTGATAACATACAGTAGTAACAACACTGTGAATATTTGTGTATTACTGATTCATATATGATTTATACACATTGAGCATAGATTTATAGTTAAGATATGGATATTAATAGATAAGTTTCGATATCTTTGGACAAGACTCTTTCCTTTTGTTGTGTGCTCCTCTTTCCTACTGTTCTGTAACTTCTGTTGGAACAGTGAAATATCCCCACTGTGGGACGAATAAAGCATAACTTAATTATTGTGATATAAATTCACATAATTACTCCAGAAAATTAAAGTAATCTTTTGGCACCTTATACAGACCAGAGCCACAAAGCGCATTACAATTGTGGGCGTTTGTCACTCACTCCAGAGAGCAGGGTCACCATAAAGGAGGCGCATACCAGACCTATTGTAGACGTTTTAAGTGGTAGAGGAAACTTATGCAGACACAGGGAGAACATGAAAACTCCACTCAGTAAGGCCGCCCAGTATAGAACAGTCCAGGGATTATGCCCAATTATAGTTTTATGATTTCTTTGACTCCAGTAACTGAGGCTAAGAGCACAATGACTTATAAACAGAATGTGGGAAATACCTTGTTCTGGAAATACAGTGTCTTTTGTGGTGCTCTCGACCCACTGCTGCACTGAATTTGATGCACTGGACAATTCTGAACTACGTGGAGATCTTCGGGCTTTAGTGACCGGCTCGATGGCGGTCCGGAGGTTCGAACATGAACCCTCGCTACCTGAGCTACTCACAACCTCCTTTTGAGATGCAAAACTGAAAAAATAGACACATTATGATCACACCATGCATAATTGAATAATGTATAACAGTGCAGATACAGTGGTTTTGATATTTGAAATGCAAGAATTGAAGTTAATGTTTCTTAATTTTCACCTCTCATTAAGACTTTGTTGAAAAGAACCAGAGCCAGAATGATTCAGGTAAGAACTTCCAAATCCACTGTCTGTCTCTGGGATAATGTTTCCCTGTGTAATTTAAAACAAAATTAGTTAACTCTGTGTTGCTATTGCTTTTCAACTGGAGTCATGAGGAACCGACCTGGGACACTGAGGTTTTGAGAAGTGACTTTGGGGCAATGTCACAGGCTTTGGAAGCTTCACTTGAACAAGACACATCCACAGATGAACTCACACAATTGTCCAGCTCAGATCCCGAGTGCAATAGTCTGTCCTGTGTGCTGCAGGTTAAATACTGATTTAACAAACATGCTTTTAACTCCATGAACAACTCAACCATCTGAAAATACCAACAGAAAACAAAAAAACATAACAAGAGAGAACCTACCTATTGCTAGTGACTCCTGGGCATTCTTCAGGACTGGCATCAGTGACATTGTAGGAAGCGAGGATGTTACTGTCGCCAACCCCTTTTGTAAAAACAGTGTCTTCATTTTGTTGTTCCTTGTCTTCCACTGATGAAGTCAAAGCATTCTGAAACGTGTGCTGCGACCTGAGAACAAATAAACAGCCACTGTCCTTCACTGTGGAGCAACCTTACACCAGCAGTTCAGCTGAAACTGTATCTGGCTGCAGGAAGGCTCCACACATTAGTGGATAAGCCACAGTGATTGTCATTAAAACATTATGGTGGAACTCAATTGAAACCATGTATGAAAGTGATGCGCACCTTGAGATGCATACTTCTGTGTTTTTGGTATGTTCAGTCATTTTATCAGCTCTGCTCGTTGCTGTTGTGTCCTCCATCTCATTGGCTCCAGGGGAAATAGATGAGCTCTGATCCTGAAAGTGTGGATCATTTTTGGTTATATTTTGAAAATTATGAAAATACTGTAAAAACCTATTTATACACTCATCATTGGTGGTTGTGTGACACCATTTACTGTAAAATAAACACTCAAAGATGTCATTCTTCATTAATTCCATACAGTGGTGATAAGTTATGACTGATGACAGACGCAAGGTAACAATTCACGCACACCAAACTCATTATGACAGTGCAGATGTGTCTTGCCTATGGGCACAACAACTCTTTAGCAGCCGTTAGCAGAAGTCTTCCATACACTACTACCCAGGCCCTGCTCCGCTTAGCAGCAGGTTTCTGGCTTTCACAGGCAGGTGGCGCCATAGATGGTACTTGTAGATTAAATTGTTTGAGATTTCCCAATGATGTTGTAATTATTAAAAAGAGAAAACAATTTATTTGCCAATGTGGCAATCACACAGAACCACAAATGATGATTATGGGGAAGACGTGTTTGTGTTAGAATTCACAATCCTTCGCCATGTCATGTTCGGATTAAAATGGAAAAAACAAGCAGTTCAGTACAAACGCCCTAAAAAACTATTATAGACCCACACCGCCCCCTAGTGTTGAAATGTATATTTGCAGAAGCAGAATTACCTGATGCAGAGAGAGCGGTGATGGTGGTTGGATGTTAAAGGATGGTGTAGGGGATGGAGACTGGAAAGGGGGAATCTGTTGACGAACGTTATTGTCTATCATCTCTTTTATGTCCTCGAGAAGCATCCCTAATCTGAAAATCCCTCCCTCTATGAGCCTATCAAAGATACATCAGAATTGTATAAGAATGTGTCATTGTAAGACGTATCATTAGTGTGGGTTTTACCTGTCGGGATCAAAGTTCCCAATGTTCCTGTTTATCCCCATGTATTTCTGCATCTCCAACACACTGTGCTCTTCTTTCTTACACATGTACTTTCTCTCCAGCTGGTCCTGTGCCTCCAGCAAGATCCTCAACATCTAAAAAAGTAGCATTATTTCATTTTGATTCAATAACTCTGGGTCTGAATCAGTTTACCATTTGCTGTTCCTCGAGGTTTATTGATTTGCTGCTTACATTATGTTTAAGTTTGTCTACCTTAATGAAATAAAATACAAAGTTCCCAAACAATTTCAACAGTATTCACGTCAATGTTTTCAGCCATTTTTCAATACATTTTGATTAAATTGGGTGACAATGTCCGAGAGTTCAGCCGTCATTAAGTCTCCATCACTGACTCCAACTTCAGACATCACTGGAGCTGTGTCTTTGTCGGTGGAAGAGGGCACTAGAATCCCTAGAAAACATGATGCAAATTATTAGATATATAGTCTGTAATTGCAATAATTCAGTTTACAGTATATCAAAATAGTAGAAAAATAAAAAAAATCTAGGTCTGTGTGCTAAGAGCTGATTGGCTGAGTGAGGGCGGTCCTCTCCTTTTCACATTAATGTCTGAAAACACTGATCTAAAGTTTATACCACATCTCTGGCATAGCAACTTCCCAGGATTCACCAAGATGAGCTGGAGAAAGTGTGTGTGGATCTTATCATAATAGATCCATGGTGTGGATAGGGTGTTCTGAGCGTCTCTGCTTAGACTGCTGCCGCTGCGACCCAAGAACGGATCGAGTGGAAGAAGATGGATAAACTTGAGACATGCATGTATGAAAGAGCAAGGAAGTCATTAGATGGATAGTTTATATTTAGTGCATCGATAATTAGTTACAGCAGCTTTAAGAAAGTTTCTTCAATTTGCAAATGTTTAGATTTTAGATTGTTTCTGACTAAACAGGGGAATGCAGTGTTTCAGATAGCAGCTACAGTAAATGTATCTGGAACTGTCTTCCTAAAAATATGAGACAGGCGTTGACTCTGACAGTGTTCTAATCCAGGTTGAAGAGAGTTCTGTTTGCCTTTGCATCTAACTGAAGGATTATATATTTACTCTTTTGAATGTGCGGTGGTTATTTATGATTTTAATCCCTTGTATGTAATTAATGTTTGTTTTTAATGCCCTGTGTGATTTCGTGTTTATGATTTTATGCCCAATGATAGGGGCCGTGAAGCACCTCGTGTAGGAAAAGCGCTCTACAAATAGAGGTTGATGGACTGATTGATTGATGTTGTGTAATCATGTTGTATTTTCTGACAATAATTGTCAATATACAGATGTTAAATTGTATATTTAATACACACAGATGCCTTTGTGTCTATCTAGGTATGAATGCACAGCTTTATATTTTCAGGGCAAATGCTAATAGTGAAATATGAATGCAGTGTACCTAGATACCAGACAAACCTGAACACATGTCAAGACTCGCTATTACACAAATGAACCAACCGAATGGATTATGTGAAGATCTTTCAGCTACATGGTTCTGGCTGCCCTCAAAACAAAGTTGTGTTTCAGACGCTGCCTGTAGAAACAAAAACAGTAATTAGTTTTGCTCAAATGATTGTTTTTACTAAAGCGAATCAGAGACTTTGTTACTTTTGTCTTTTGTATGACAGTCTCAGCTTCAACATGTGTAGACAGCTGCTTCTCATAGTTAGTCTTAAGAATGAAAAATGTTCAATAGTGTCATACATGTGTTGGTTGTATTATGTTCAGGCAGAATGTTGTACCTGTAGATGTTGCACAAGAGCTGGAGATGCTGCCGTGTGTGGATCAGTGAAGACACCGGGTCTCGCTGGTGAAAACACAGACTCCTCCAGGACCCTGCTCACCACATCCAACATCTCCGGTGAAGAGTGGGCTCTGTGGATTGTGCTCGGCTGCAGTGTTGGTTTTGTCGATTCTTTTGGAGCTTTAGGGATTTTTACTTTGGAGGCCACTTTGGAGAAATCAGGCCGTGGATAGTGGACTTGACCCTGACCGTATTTAATCTCATTGAACGATCTTGTTCGCAGAAATGGGGCTTTGTCCTTGTTTAGATTCTCTGACGCATTCTCACTTAGATTTTCATGCTTCGAACAGTTGCTGCCTGAATTTAGTGAAACATTTTCCGTGGTAGATGACGTACCATCATCATTCAGATTTTCTATTTCAGATAAAGTTGCATTCATGTTTCCACTACTTTTCGGCTTTGAGGATCTACAATGATTAGTCTCACAAATGGATGTTAAATTGTGGTAAGAAGGATTTGACTTGCTATTTTGCACTGAGGCTTTACTGTATAATGTATTGTCAGTGCTATCCAGTAATGAAACCTCTGGAAGGGTCTCTGCTTCAATGATCCGGCCGGATTGTAACAGATCATCTTTAGAGAGAAAGCGATTCAAGAAAATGCTTCCTGTGTGTAAGTCGTGCTGTTTGGCTGCAGAGTTATCCTCAAAGTGCAGTGCTTTTGTAGTGGGCTTGACAGGAGATATGTTTTCATTAATAACATCACTTATTAATATCTGTTCCCCAAAGGGATGCAGGTCTTGATCATCACAACTTGTGGGTCTTCTCTCTTGGCTTGAGTGGGAAATGGTGTTAGGGTTAAAGTAGATGCTTCCCAGGTCTCCATCATAGGGCAGTTCATCATGGTCTTCATCACTGGTGTTCCCTCCGTGGTCATCCTCATGCACTGCTGTGTTTGGTCTCTGGACAGACACACACTTACTGCTTATACTGGGATTTCTGAGGCGGCTAAGAGCAGATTTTGAAGAACTTTCATGATCAGACAATACTCTTCCTGAAACGACAAAACAGTAAATTTTGACATCAAAGCATTTCTGCATTTAATATGCTTTTAGTTTGATATATAATGCATTGTGTTCGTCTCAACTGAAAGAGCGTTAGTGTGAGTAACGTTTTGTGAACAAATCAAAATACAACATGCTTGTCTTTCTCTTTTTAGAAAACATTTCTCTCTTTTCACTTCTCTGTAAAAAAAATTAGCCCTGCCAGTCACTATATGACACTTTGAGCTGAGGGCTGAGTAAGGCGGGTCTCTCTTTTTAACTTTTTGGTTGGAAAATGCCAGCCAGACTCTCGCGGAACTACAAGGGTCTGGCAAGAGTCAGGCTATGAAAATGCTGCCCATAAGAGACAGAGGCCAAACATTCACACATGCAAAAAGTAACTAAACCAAACTGTTTTGACAGTGAGGAACTTTTTTGTGGGTAATTTAAAAGTTTGGTTCTTACCTGGGGGGGTTGAATTTTCTTTTGAAATATGAAAAGCTAGAGAACTCTCCAGATCACTTAAGTGGATACTCTCATCTTCGCTGAGGTCCACGATGATCCTCTGCTGAATGCACTTTTCCCATAACACCACTGGCTCCTCATTCAATCCTGCATTTCCTTCCATTTTTTGTATGGTATTATATCACTATAGTTTTCTGTTCAGTCTGTTTATCGATTCATCACCAAGCAACAAATCCATCCTGTTGGAACCCAAGCCTCCATGACAAGACCCAAAGTCACCGAAGAAAAGATAAATGCAGTTTAGTTAAAAGGAAAAAGGATGCCTTAAGATCTTCTTTCATTTGACTTACTTGAAATCCTGTAAAGGCAGATATATCCAAACATATGCAAATGCTTTCCAAATGCCTGCAGAGTGTAGCTCCATGCCTTCAGAGAGTCAAAGAGTCTTGAACAGGCTCTCTTTCTATTGCATCATTAATAATGTAAACGAAACGCTGGACGTCTGGACCCAACATGGCAGCTTACAGGTGCATGGTTGCTAAGCGATACAGGTAAACTTCAGGTAAGATCAATTATCACAAATATAACAGCGAACACAAGAGATTGATGTCACATTCAACCTGCCCTGCCTAGCCTACTGCATTGTGTGTGTGTGTGTGTGTGCCCGTGTGTTCTAGTGTTTCAAATGCTTAAAGACAAACACTTAAGTCTATATATGGTCAGATCTTGAGTGTAAAGCGAATTTATTTGGCCATAGAGTGTGTAGTCAGATGTATAATTTACAGCAATGAGGAAATAGTCTAGTTTTATGATCAAGCTTAATTTTCTATTGGCTCTATTGTGTGCACCTAGTGCACTTGTATATAGTAAACTGAAGAAATATATGTAGATTTGTATTTATGCAGGCCTTCTTCTTTTTAATCTGATTTAACTTGTTTGCACCGAGAGCCAAAGCAATTTCCTAGTTCGTGACATCCTGTTACCCACATGGCAATAAAAGGATTCTGATTCTTTTTGTATCAGAATTAGAGTAAATTGTACACAAACATGCATACTCACCAGTGGGGGCGGGTCCCGGCTCTAAAGTGTCCAAAATGACGGGCGCTGACATGCCTGCAATACCACACCGGGACAGAGGGGCTGG
>JAPMNZ010955090.1:0-16185 GCA_029875035.1 Pomatoschistus microps | reverse complement strand
AAGTAAGTAAGTAAGTAATGTTTATTTATATAGCGCATTTTACAGACCAAGGTCACCCAAAGCGCTTTACAATGTTCAGAGTTCAGATATGGTTCCAATCATTCCACACACACTTATATACAGTAACTATAAGGCAGTGGTCTTCAAACGGGTCCTCATGGGGGCTGTTGTGGCTGCAGGTTTTCATTCCAACCAACCATGAGCACCCATTTCAGCAAGTGAGTCCAATCTTGAAGACTGTAGAAGGTCAAGTTGAAGATGTCCGCTAAAATAAATTGTGCTATAGCCTTAAGCTTAATGAACAAATCTAAATGTCACAAACAGTAGTAAACAGCTGGTGTTAAGTCCAGCTCAGACACTTCTGTAGGATCGTCATACAGCCAAAGGAACAAGATAAAATTACTCTCAAAATGAACTGCAGAACAACAGTCTCACAGTCTTCTAAAACTGAAATCTGCAACAAAACATTAGAATGGAGGGAATGCCAAGCAGGTCGGGCACACAAAACAGATTTCAAGGCTGCCAGATTTGAATCGTTTTTCAGACAAACACTGACAAACTTGAGTAAGCAATGTGTGTCAACCATGTAGCAATAATAACACTTCCACTCCTGAAATCTTTAATCAAGTGCCTGCACCCGAGCGAAATGTAACTCATTACATCCCACAACTGAACAGAAATGTTTTTGGGTAAAATCATAGGAACCGCGTGGTAATAATGAGCGATGAAAACCCCCGGGGGAAGTGTAATCTTCGCTCGACGAGAAATTGCGAATCTGCATTTGTCAGTGCCACAGCGCCCCGGCAGAGAGCTCACAGGATGTCACAACAACGCAAAGGACCTATACATTCACGATTCCTTTCCAATCGCAGCTTTTTAGTCTCGCAGGTGTTCACAACTTTGCAACGTGATAATGAATCGTGGCGCAAAACTTCAGAATAGCTCTTGTGCCGCGCGAGATGCCGACTTCCCATGCCCCGCAAAAACAAGCCTCGGATTCAATGGATCCGTTTCCATTTTGCGCCGACATAGAGCAGTCAGATGTGATTAGATCAAGCGTGCATTAATTCAAAGCAATGGATTTCTATTTGCACTGTCCCCCCCAGTAATTAGTTTGTGAAACCTTTCCTTTATTAGCATCCGCACATTAACACTAACAGGAGAAGGCAGTGGCGTGATTTAGCACATTGCCCCGCGCTGAAATGCCCCTAGCGTAATGACTCTGCATCCAATATCCTCCTCTACCCTTGATTGGCAAGAGCAGGATGTTCCCTAGTCTTCAGGATGGGGACAAACCTGGCCTCCTTTATCTCTCCTGCACAGCTTGTCCCGGTCCAAATTGAGGAGGTGCAAGGCCTTGAGCACTCCTAGTTTCCATTACACCGTAGGCAGCCAGAAGGATCAGATACAGCACATGAAAGCTGTGATCGTTTGTGCGCGTGCATTTCCTGCTCCCGCCGTTGACATGGCCTAGGGCGCCGAGGTAAATAAGGAAAAGAGGCTCCAGGTGGAAATCGGGTGTCTGTTCCCCTGTTCTGGGCGTGAGGCGTGGTGTGCATATATAAACTGATATCGGAGGTTGCTTTATCGCTATTTGTTTGATAGATCAGTCCCGGGCGAAAGCGACTGGCCGTGTCGTATTCCAGGTCATTGTCTACAAACTTGAAAGTCAAAGCTGTTCCATTAATGTGCACATGCATTTTAATAGTCAAACTGTGGATACTTTTGAGTAAACAGCCAGAGGGAATATCGAGGCAACACAACCATTTACAAAGATCAATTATAATCGGATTTCTAGAAAGAATGTGGTTTCATAACACATTGATGCACGTTTACTGCTATAAAAGTCAAACACATGCACATTAAAAGTAAGAACGGATTGTTTCAAGTTTGATGATGAGAATTGTTATGAGAATTTATTATAAATTACAAGATTGAAGATTGAAGATTCAGTCTATTTGCAATTGGCAGTAATGTTACAATAAAATCAAGTATAGGCTTCTGCCCTGAATGTTTAAGTGAATATCAGTTACTTTTGAAGTTGTGAATAAAGTGCTCATGCTCACCCCCCGCAGCTTCCTGATTGGTCAAAATGAATTCAAATCTTTGAGGCCTGTCGGTTTCACTATTCTTCTCCTGCAAATCGTAATAGTTATGTCAAGGGACGGGACTATTTACATATATTACTTATGAAAAATGCAATTAAATAATAGTACAGTGTTACATGGTCAGAAATATACATTATTTACAGATTAAATTCACTTTAAGTTGCTGACCTCACCTTTAATACCATGTGTTTACATTAGTCAAGAAGCAGCTTTCTGAGCACAGATGGAAAGCAAAGCCAGAAGTACGAAAAGTAGGTTACTTCTTAGAACAACATTACCTGCAGAAAGGGCCCAAATCATTCTAATCCGTTTTAATCCTTGGATTACCTGAGGCGTCACACATGGCTGACTCTACATGGTTCTCATCCCGGTTAATGAGCATGTAGTTGGTCCACAATCCTCCTTAACGTGAGACACAAGGGCCAAGGTGCTGCACACCCAACAAAGAATCAAGCCTTAAATATTAATTTCTTTGTTCAAAAGAAACAGCTGTGTTTATTATTAATGGAGTTCTGCAAAATAGACATGTTTATAAATAACTTGGAGCCGAGAGAAAGAACAATGCTCGAACAATGGACTAAACCCTGACTGTCCCCACATCAGCCATATCATACATTATATGGCTTGAGAATACATTATTAAACATTTTCTATTCTTTTGTGTTCGATGATCATCAATGCAGACTGCACATTGTATTCTGGAGTTGCAATACACATTTGTTTTATTTTCTGAAAAACACGTCATTGCCTCAAAAATACATTTTCAAGCCTGAGATCTATTCAAAATATCTTCACTATGGAGCACATTCCCTGTATACATTATCCGCCTCTAAGTACCTACAGTTATGAAAGCAGTGTCCCACCTGCAGCTCAATGCTCCTAAAACATCAATTCATATGAAGATTGGAGGTATTCTTTGCCGCCCACGGCACAAAATAGTCTTTTGAGCAGAGAAATATGACAGTACAGGACACCCCGCAGCTGCCACTTTACAGCAGCACTACCCAATTCTGTTGTAATGCCAAATCTGTTACCTACAGTGTTTCCAACCACACCACTCATCCACAACAGCAAAATGGCCACCTTCTCTTTGGCCCCTCAAAGTACTGAATCACATTTGAGGAAAATTTGCCCAAACCTGCTCTTTTTCCCACTCACAAAAAGATTATTTGTCCTCCGAAGGTTTACTGAATACAAATCCAAAGATAGACAGTGGGATATGAATGTTGGCCACTGCCTTTATGCTGCTGAGCAAGACACGTCAGATGACAACAGCTCCTCCCGTCAATTGGATTCTCGTCGATCCAATGAGGCAACGTTAAACAACTGTAAAAACAGGCCTGCAGCGATTCTGTTCCACGCCTCCAGAAGAAACTACAATATTGTAAGAAATCCAGAGACAGTAATCCAGTCCAGACATTTCCAGGGATCTGCTGTCGACGTTCTTTCACAGCTCAACATGTGCTGCTTTTGTAGACACAATCGGAGAGAAACCTGCTGCTGATCTTATATCTATTATCTGTTATCTTTGACTAACCTTTGAAGACGCAAACTTAGAATGCAGATTAGAGAGAGTTCACACTTGTTGGTCCAGTTCACTTTAACTAGACCATTTCTGATTCACTCTGGACAAAGGTTTATGTGGATATAAACTGTATATTTTAATAGAACATTGCATTTTGAGGGTTTACTGCGTACAGGTTTTTACAATGATGGAGTCAGTATGTAATCCTCATTAAGGCTCGTTATAGTCTGATACTCCTGTGATAACCTTTCTTTTACCCCCTGCGTGTGAATGCTGGATGAATGTGCTGTGTGAGTGATCATGGGTTCAAGCCGCCATGGTTCAGTCAGTCAGCCCCAGGGCGCTTGGGATGAATAATATTATGTAAAGTACTCGGAATATATACTTCTTAAAGTGAACGGCAATAATAATCACAAGAGGTATGCCAAGAAGAAAGATTTTGAGTAATGTATGTCAATTATTATTATGTAAAAAAGAGACAATATAGATTTTTCATTCAATTTGTTATCCAGTTTGTAACCAAAAGATATAAACTTATGTAGATCTTGTTTTGATATTTCGATTTTAATAACATAAAAAAAATGTAAATACATCAATAGCGTTTATAAGCAGTTTTTTGTTTTTACTGAATCCTATCGTCCATCCATCCATTTTCTTCCCCTTAATCCATTTCTGGTTCAGGGGGATGACAGTCAGAGCTGCACCCAGTAATATAATATTTCTGACCATGAATCCTATCGTATTGATGAGAAATGCATTCTTTATTTTATTTGCTCCATTTTTTTCATGGTAATGCAACAAAATACCCCAACAATCCAAGAAAACAAGAGTAGGATGAAGAAAAAAATATCTTATAAACTCCTACCCAATTCTTATATAGAAGAAATGTACAAATTAAACGACCGAACCGTCCCCAAAAATATGAAAAATAGCCCAAACCCAAATTGAAAGATGCCCAACCCTAATAATCACCTTCTTCATCGCATTGAGACATTATCCAACTTAAACAAATGTATTTTCAGGCCAAAACTGGAAAATCAAAGCTAATGTATTGATGTTAATTGAAGGTCTCACATTTGACTAGATTGTGTGAAAACCGCTAAACAAAAGCGTCTTAAGGGCCAAACACTCAAAGCATTGACTGTCAGCTATCCAAGAGCGTGCCGAGTCCCAGCTCTCTACAGGCTCTTTAGCTGTCATCTCCCCTCCGGTGTTTTTAAGTGAGCGTGAGTGAAGCAGGTGCTGATTGACACCACAAACTCGCACTCCGCCACGTTGTCGGGATAATGCGCACATCTCTCATCTCTGTCTGTTGCACCGTGAGCAAAGACATCAAATGACAGCGATGCAAAGAAACAGCAACAATGTGTGGCGCCTATACGGAAACAGCAGGAGGTTCTCGGTCACGCTCTGTCTCCCTGAGTACGGGGTAGTAATAATTTAGTAGAAGTGACTGTAAGGTAAAAGCGGTTATTAATAAACATGTGGTAGTTGTTGTTGTTGTTGTTATTGTTGTGGTGGTGGTAGCCCCAGTCCTACAGCGGCCCGTTTACCAAACTTCTCAGAATCTTATCTTATTTTTTTATTGTCATTGTAAGTAACAGGAAGTTGCAAACTTGGAATTTGCTTTGATATATGTAGCAAACAAGTTATACACAAAATTAAAACAACAAAGTAATTATGTTTAACAGTAAAGTGAAATAGAAAAGATGATTTACTTTGTTATTCTATGTTATAAATTGCGGAAAAATAGCTTCAATAGAAAATATTTGGTGAAACAAAATAGATGCTTTTGTTAATAATGCTTTTGACCTCCTCTATCCTCCTGTTGTCACCAGAGGGAAGTATAGTTTTTTTCTACATTTGAAAATTACCGACAGCAACATTTCACCTGAGCTATACTATTAACAGTAGCCTGGCCTTAGCCATCCGTACACTCCGCTCACTTATAATTTCCCTGTATGTAACGTCTGGCTCTGGTCCCTGTGTTAGCGATTACAATCGCTTGAATTTGGACCGACCAATCAGCAGGTGCGCGAGGCGGGTGTTGTAGTTAGTTGTGGGTGACGTCAAATGGGCGGGTTGTTGTTTGGCAATGGCGAAGAATGCGATAGTGAAGTATTCCAGTCTGGTTCTATTAAGAAATTGAAGCAGGAGCAAAAGGAATGTTTAGCAAATGCATTCGCTCCGTTAGCGGCAATGGAGATGGCTAGGCTAAATGCTAACGACTCACCCTGGCGCATTACATACATACATACATAAGGAGTTAACCCCTCCCACCTGTTAACGGAGCTCAATGGAGCACCTCTAGACCTTAGTACGAAATATAATTTGTACTACAGTGTGGTACACCCAGGCTACTAATACAGGACTCTGACAGGAGCTTTTAAACAGAGGGGGCGGAGTCACATGTTTGTGCCAGAAATGTCTGATTTGAACGTGGATGGATTTACAAACCTTTTTGGTCTGTTTTTTGATGAATTATGTTGTGACATGGTTAAAAGCTCAAAAAAGTATGTTTTCTAATTATGTCTTCTTTCACTCAGTATTTTCAGTTGTATAGTTTTTCTCTGTACAAAATCAATGACTTTCCCATTCAATAAAATAATATATTCAATAGTATTGTGTTGAGCGATGCAAAATGACTGTTACTGCATAAATTAAAATTTATTTCATTTCCTGTGGAAAAATGAGGGCTATACATTCTCACTCTTTCCATCTGGGCCCATTGTGTAATCTGACAGTATTACCAAAGATATTTGCTTCTACCAAAGCCTATAGGACGGAGGTGCTGCGTTCCATCGCACTTCAAAGAAACGATCTTCTTCAGACATGATTTCATTATCAACACAAATATTCCATTGAGAGAAGTATAAACCGCAGGCTGCTCCATGTGTTTAAGAATGCAGATGACAAGTCGCCCTCATCTTTCTGGGTAATAGAGTGAGGAACTGAAACAACACTTGTGTGGATTACTGGAGACATCGTGTGGAGAATCACTCCCACTCCTAAACAAAGTATTCATCCCACATTCACCGAGTGACTTCACCTAAAGCTGCAACCAGCTTGTCGCCGCGGAGACGAGGTTTAGCTTGAATGTTCCGGTGTAGCATTAAAGGTCTTTGTATCTGTATCTAAACCACATTTCAACCTTTTATTCTTTTGTTACAATTATTAACAAAATAATCAAATACAAGTTATTAAGACAAACATGAGCACAATAAATGTGGCGATCCAGCTAAAAATACAAATCGACAAACCAATCATGATTGCAAGAAAAAGAAAAAAAACGTTTTGTCTTCAATTGATTAATAGACAATCATAATGACGACTACTTTTCAGCGAGTGTACAGAATGTGCACTCTGCAGTTTAGTCTAAAGAAGATTTTGCCAGAAATGGTACAAACTCTATATGACTACATATATAGCTGCTTTAAATTAAAGAAATATAATAATACAGTATAGTGCTATGTTTTTGTTTGTGAATGTGATTGTTAAATTATAGTCCCGTCTGCTGGTGACTTAGGTCATTTACTCTCAAGAACTTTGTGTTGAATTTAGTGTTGAAAAGTGCTTTATAAAAAACGTTTGATTGATGATAATTGATTGATAAATATAAACATATATAAAAGATAGAGCAAAGGTAAATTACGGACATAGTGTATTTTTTATAAAGAAAATGAATCAACTTTAAACTTTTGTTCAGAAAAGGTCAAATCTGATTTGTACATTGTGACCTATTAACAGGGGAAACAAAAGCTCTTGATATGATGAAAGAATGACATACGTTAGTTTGAACTCAGAAGTAACAGAACAAGTCTCGCTCGAACAGCAGACACTGAAGGAACTGCCTCAATACTTTGGACAAGGTCATTCTTTTGTGCGTCTGACAAACAAGAGATTCCTGCAGCGCAGAGCGGTGGCCTTTCACTGCGGGGAGCACGCGTGGGAGACCAGGATGACAAACGGCAATTATCATTTTTTAAACCACCTTTGTTCAGATAATTGCTGTTAATTTTCAAATTCATTATTTCTAAATGTCAAGACCAACACTGAGGAACATGTTGATGTAAAAGGCTAACAACAACAACAACAACAACACAACCTGGTCCAGAGAAGAGACACAAAGAAGGATAAAATACAAACACATCCTGCAAACACATTCAAATACAACCAAATAAACACAAACCAGTAAAATATGTATTATATAGAGCTTATTATCATCAGCTTCAGTGTCCTCTTCCAAACAGGCACAAATCTGTTCTATTCAAGATGCATAAAATATACCAACTTTCACTTTAGTTGACATTTTATTTGCTTATGTATGTCTTTTTACAGTCTGTCCAGCGATTTTACAGATTAAAAACCAAATAAATAAATAACGTATGAAATTCCATATAACTAAAGAGTTAAGAAAGAGGAACCTTCTCAAAACTCTAAGGTTCAACGTTTTCAGTACCAGCCCTCACTCAGCCAATCAGCTTTCAGTATGTGAAAGATAACATGTTTGCTAATAAAATGAAAGCAGCATGTAGTGGTCTTATTAAAAGACTCTTTCTACAAAGTAGAAAGAGGCTTCATAAATACTTTGTATTTTAGCTTTAATGACACTTTTATAGAAGCGAGTATTCATTTGTATTTTCCCTGTTCAAATAAATCAATAAGTAAATAATGTATAATAGTAATAATGTAAGATAAGATAAGATGGAGAAATGTACATGTCACATTTGGCATGGACAGAATCACTCAGATTGTGCAAATGACAGAACAGTGTAACCATGTTAAAGGCAAAAAATATAGTCTGTGCAGGATATATTAAGTTCAATAAAAAGTGGCAATTAACGAAATAGTGGCAATAGCAGTGCAGGCTTAAAGTCCTAGTGCACTAGAGACTTAAAGTGACTTATTGTACAGTCTGACAGCGGTGATAAAGGCCCTGCTGTAGCGCTCCTTCCTTCTTGTATTCCCTGTTATGTACTTAACTGTAAAACCCCTCACCACACTTTATACACTTTTCTAACCACCTGAACTCACGACTGCTGATGAGCGATCACAGAGATATCAAACCTATTTGTTGTTGGTCTGAACGCTGCAACACAGAGAGTTGTTTTACTTACGTTATGATGTTTTATAACGTGACTTTGTTGGAGTTAACTGAAATACGCAAAATGGCACATTCAAAAATCTGCGAAACAGCGAGGCAGCGAAATGGAAAACCATGTTATATATAGCAAGGGACCCCCGTACCTTGATTACCAGACAAATCTCTACTTTCTGCTAATTTACTAATATCTGCCAGTCCTAACAGCTATACCCACGAGCATACTCATTCAACACAGGTGGTTCATTTTTTACTTCATTGCACTTTCCTTCTTACCCACTGCCCCTGAACGCAGCACTGTTGTCTCAAGGCCAGACAAACAGCAGCTGCAATTAGAGCTGCCCTGACTCCGTCTTTACCCAGGGCTCTCTGCTTTTAGACCAGGTCAGAGAGCCAGAGCAGCAGCCTCAGAAACCACCTAATAGAATGCATTGGCAGCTGTGTCACAGGAACAATTCACCTTACCATCTGGTTTTCGGTGCCTGAATGCCAAATCCTCATCCCCTCCACATCCTCCCCAGTCTGTAATCAAGGGCAGAATGAAATACAAGTCCCATTATGGATACGCAGCTAATAATGCATTATCAATTAGTCCCCTTGGCTCCTGATCGATGCTGAGCAGGTGGTACAAGGCCATCGCGTTCATTTAGGACTATATTGTCCTCTCATCCTCATTCTCCGGTTTCCTTCTGCTCATTAGATCCAGACTCCAGGGCCTATCAGGTTTGGGCTAAATTGCAGCCTCAAAGCTCCTCAATATTCCATTAACGCTCACGTTTAATTACCGTTGTGGGCCTCAGAGCAACCCAATTCTGAAATGATGTGACTATGGGAAACTATTCAAAGTCTATAAACTCTATTTCACAATTTGTCCGGAACTCATGGACACATCACACCAGATGTGATTTCGTTTAGTGGAAACTGAAGTTGATAATAGACTTTATTGATCTCACAGTGGAGAAATGTGTTTGCCAATTAACCTCATCATATTTTTAATATACAGGCGGAAATAGAACATTATTCAAAGTGAATGTCAGCTACATTTTAAATTTGGAAGAGAGAATAAAACTTGCCAATGCTCATCCCGCAGCTTCCCGATTGGTCAAAAATGAAATAAAATCCTTGAGGCTTCTCGACATTGGTTTAACCATGCTCCAGCAGAAAATCTCTCTTGTGTCTGTGCCAACGGAAGGGACTAGTTAAGATATATCATTGTTGTAAAATGTTATAATTATTCAATAACTATGATTATGGATTTCAGTTTTAGTAGCGATGTTTTACCATGAGTCTGTCACATATAAATTTAACTTTGTAAGTTGTGTTACAGTGGAAACGAATGAACAATAGTCTATTTTTTTCACCTGTGTAAATGATAGACGTTTGAATAGATACGAACATTGTAGGAATGGATTGATGTCCTGCCATCCCTGGTCCCTGGCTGACCCCCTGACTGGCCAATGGAGTGTGACATGTGGGTGAGATCACGGCTGATATTTATGGGGGGTGTCTCCGCCTGTGGTCCTTCTCTCTCTCCACCATGTGTCCTTGTCTGTACGTATGGCTTATTTTCTGTCTCAGTGTATATTTCGTGACTGTTTGGCGTAATTAAACGTCCTCTTTAACATCTATTTAGTTTATGCCTAATACATTAAGCCACAACTTGATTATCATTATAACAAGCATAGTGTGCTAAAAAGTGGGAGAAAGTGCCATTAAACAGAAGTGCTTACGACTACAAGTCTGTTTGACATTAATGTGCGATCCATATTTGAAAAATGAACGCAGGAAAAGTCCACAATTAAAGCAACGACTTATGCAGTTGCTTTTAACGTCGTAATGGCCACACAGCATTATTCACATCCATTTTCTTACAAACACTCTCGTTCTCCAACACGATCGACTCACTTATTTGCATTACTGATGAATTAATCCTGTGTTGTTCATTCTAAATACAATAAATAAAAGGTGAGGCAGAGAGAGAGAGAGAGGACAGCTTTGGAAAATGCCATGGAATGTATACGGAGGCATTAAAAGCAAAGGTTAGAGACTATTTCACATAAGCCAGTAAATCCTGCCAGGGCTCAGAAATTAAATATGTCATCATTATGATCCATGGTACACCACATTTTCTGAAAACCAGCTCAGTCCGGAGGGAGAGCCAGGGTTAGACCTACTATGATAAGACATTATTAGATCTGTTCAGAGGGAGAGGGGGTTAATGTCATAGAGTGTTGCACACAGTAGATCGAACGTGCATGTTATTTCTCTGTGGGAAGCAAAAGCATAGTACATGTGATAAAAGTTCATGTACAACTTCAGAATTTAAAAAAATAAATGTTTCATATTGTAAATTGTAGATCAAAGTACTGAAGAAGATGAAGGTGTTTTCAAAGAACGTGTCTATTGTATACAATCAAGATTTTAATGGAATTTATTTCACCACAATAGTAACACAAAATATGTGTGTGTGTGTGTGTGTGTGTGGGTATCCAATCATGTAGTGAAAGTGTGTGCGAATGTGAAACTGTGAATATTCTTTTGTTTGTTGTTGTTAATGTGACTGTTGATTCTGTATAATTACTCATTTTGTAAGTTAGTGAGTAATCTTTATTTTCATACCGCCTTTCACAGACCAGAGTCACAAAGCGGTTTACAATTGTTGTTTTTGGGCATTTGTCTCTCACTCCACACAGAGATGGGAGCGGAGCCAGTACAGGAGACGCATGCCAGAGCTATTTTACATGTTTTTAGTAGTATGGAAACCGGAGCACTTGGAGGAAACCTACTCAGACACAGGGAGAACATGCAAACTCCACTCAGAAAGGCCCTGTTCCGACCGGGATTCGAAACCCAGGACCTTCTCGCTGAGATGCGAGAGTGCTATCCACTCAGCCACCGTGCCGCGGTGTCTTCGAAAAGCATTGACACATTGTTTTTATAAACTTACTTGCTTCATTAATCATACAGTGGGATATTTGCCATTAAAAAAAGGGAACAAGAGAGATTCCTCAAACCATAAAAATAAAGCACCTTTCCTAGAATAAATTACCTTGTGTTGTTTTTGTGAGGGCAAAATCAGAGACATCATTGAATAATAAGATGGAGGTTACAGGGACTCTAATTACCTCAATTAAAAGAATAAGTATTTGGACCTCATGAAAGCCCTCAGCCCTTGTATCTTGATTAGAAATTACTTCCCAATAATGTAGGGCACTCTCTAATCAGATTATTACCCCTGTGACGCCGCATGTGCACATCCAGAAATAATAAAATGTGATGCGAGCTGATTATATATTTATGCCATTTCACTGTAAAATGACAAACACCTCACCCCACCCCCATCCCCATCCAACCCTCACTTCCCTCCTTGTTTTCATTGTTGACAACCATTTCAATCAACAGAAAAGGCATATCATCTCTGACAGTCTTTATAATGCTTTTTCTCTGGTGCTTCATTGAAAGAGGAATATGAAATGCATGTATTTTCCACCTGAGAGGGTCCGATGCAGAGGTGACAATGAACCGTGCGGATCAAAATCACTTCCATCAATGCTGGCAGATGAAATGCAAACACAATCAAATCAGCCTGCTCTGTAACAATGCTCCAGCTCAAACGCCAATCTTCCTTCCACTCATCACGGAAAATCATAGACTGAAAGAATCTCCTAATCTATTCAAACACACGCTGTCACTATTGATCTGTTGCAAGGGGATATGTTTTTATTAGGGGCTTGCCAGACGTCTCTTTCCCCCCCAGCGTGTACAGCACATGACCTGAGAATGCTATAGGGTGGTAGGGGGATTGGAAGGCAGTCAGGGCCATAACAATTGAGATAAGTTACTGAGGACAGGTAATGGGAACCGATAGACTCTGAAGCATGGATCGATGAGGGACATTGATACCAAGAGAGGAAGGACAAATCGTGACACAGCGACCCTTTTTCATGTTCAAAGTGGCTCCTCAAGAGAGCGTCTTTCATACTGTATCCTCTGGGAGATGCACACAAATTCTCAAATGGTCTGTATGAAAGAGCGGGCCGACCAATAGGAATGGGGAAGATCCTTATCCTTATACTTCAAGAGCCCATCACTCTGAAAAAAACATACCTATTTTTTTTCGTATTTTACAAACATAAGATACAAATACAAGCATTATGGCCCACCCGTCCCTTCATATCTTAAATTGACTATTCATCTTTTTTTAATATGTGTCCACCAGGAAGCACAGCTGTTTAGAGGCGAGATTCACTTTAACTAACTACTCTACAACTAATCTTGGTATTTCATATTTCGAGAGGGCCAGAACGCGGTAGATCCGGGCTTAAGGTGCCGTGTGACCGCGGCAACTGGGCTTGAGCATGGCTGTATAAAGCCCAGATGAGGGAGGTCAAAGTGGTGGGGAGTGGGGGCGATGTGGTGGGGAGAGGATGAGGTGGTGGGGATGTGATATTGGGCGTCACATTACATCTTCCTGCTACGCCCGTGAATTTTCGCACACGTCTCTACCTACCAGTCTCATACTCTTGCATTCTACTCTCCCTTGCTAGTGTGTTACACCTTTCATGTGAGCCCCCGGACTGTGGTCGAGGGGCGCAGAGGAGGATTTGTCGCTCCAGGGCCAAATGGATGTGCTTCCACTGTGACCCTCGCTGTCACAGTGTGGTGCTATTCCAATACAACTTCAGACGGTTGCTTAAGAGGCAGATTTTTTTTTCCGCCAAACCACCAGCTGGACCGAGTGTTGTACTGCACCGCATTTGGGCTTAGGGTTAGGTTAGAACTAGGCCAAATGGTGACAATCCGGGCCACATGGACTAGTTCGTTTGTGAAAACCTATGTGACCGTGCCCTAAGAGTCACAATCTTATGGTTAGGGTTACGGTTAGAAACAGTTGATTTGGTTCGGGGATAAGGCTAAGCTTACAGCAAGACAAAATACCAAGATTTTAGGGAATCCTATTTGGAGGCAGGGGACAGGAATATAATCAAACAATGCTGCTTGTGGATTTCAAGAGGAGCAGAAAAACGCAAAAACACAGTTAAATAGTAAAAACTTAACTTTTAAAAGAAACAAAAATGCTACTTTAGTGTAGTCACCTAAAATGAACCATGCCGGTCTCCACACTCACACACAAACCCATCATAAAAGTTTGCCTTGGGCTCCAAAAAAGTCAGTCACTGGCTGTATGACATCAATACTAATTATGCTGATGACTGAAATCACACTCGCTTGCACAGAGAAATATATGAAAGAAATGAAAGAAATTAGTGCTATTGGGCGTTTTCCAGATTTTCTTAATGGGTCGAAATTACAAAAGGAAGCAACAAATGATGCGACGGTCTGGGATCGTGTCTCAGCACAAGACACAGTTGTATTGTTGTTGCTACAGCAGGCCACACAGCACTGCTTATCTATATATTTTAGGTATTTTTCTCATGTCAATTCATTTTTAGTCCAACTTTTTGAAGCATTTAGAGCCAGAGTATTCACAGCCTTTAGATCATTTTATCCATTCAAAGTACAGCAGTTCTCTGTAGCATCTGCCAGCTCGCCACTAGATACGTTTGCTCCGACCTTCAGATAAGCATAACATGACGTGGAAAATCCCTGACATTTGCATTCTGGTCTAATGCGAGTTGCTTTAATATAGCTCAGAATCCGTATTTTTGTATCGGCGTTGCGAGAAACAAGCAGTCGAAAACTAGGAAATTGGCTCTAAAAAGTAATGATAGAATAAACAAATTAAAATCTACATAAAATGTCATACAATTACTGCTACAAACCTGTAAAACAAGTCCCATAACAATATCCTTTTTTTTTTGCACCGTCGACCTTAGGATTTTTCACAATGTCACAAAGAAAACATTTTTGATTTCAATGTTTTGGAAAACTGTGACCAAATCTTATAAAGAATAACATTAAATTGATATTTCATGAAGTATATTTTTTTCTATGAACAGTAGTCCATCTTATCTTATCTTATATTTGCTGCAGTAACAAGGCACTGCAGCTCTGCTTTATGTTACATGGTCTCTGCCTTTTGAAGCATCACTCACGGACTCACCTCAGAATTGAACCATCTGTACTCAAAGACAGCGCTGGACGACACTCTGCATCTTCATTGACTCATCGAACACAAACCAAAATCTTTATGCACTTTAGTGTTCCATAGTCAGTAATGTTGTGCCTTTAGTCTGGCTGCATTTCCATTGATTCATTGGCTTTAATAATCGAAAACTGATCATACATTTTGAGAATTTTTTTCAAAAACAGAAAAGAGCGAGACTTGTT
Organism: Pomatoschistus microps; assembly: GCA_029875035.1. Lineage (NCBI taxonomy): Eukaryota > Metazoa > Chordata > Actinopteri > Gobiiformes > Gobiidae > Pomatoschistus > Pomatoschistus microps. The sequence continues at coordinate 1,161 of JAPMNZ010955090.1, read as the reverse complement.
GACATTCTAATATAAAGTCTTAAAGCGGTCCCTCACTGTATCGCGGATCACCTTTTGAGGATTTCGCTGCTACTTCGCGGATTTCACTTTTTGCAGGTTAATTTTAGAATGTAGTCCCGCGATAAACAAGGGACCTCTGTATACCTAACTCTTTTTGCTTCAGACATACATTTTGTCAATCCCTGTTTAAGCAAAATGTTGTTAACAAATCTTATACATCTATATTGAGAAAGGAGAAAGAATTCTCGGCACTCTTGACAATACAATAACCCTTTGATGAAAAGGGATTTTGGCCACGTAGGGCCTTCTTCAGGGCAGATATACCATCTATATATGATCAGAAACACTTTTTACGGACACAGATCTTTTCACAGACACAGATCTTTTCCATACTGAGAGCTGATTGGCTGAGTGAGAGCTGGTCCTCTCTTTGGAGCTGAAAAAAGTCAGTTCTAAAGATGTGACAGAGGCCAATACTACATGCAGTGAAAACCGTTTTGAGAACTATAGGAACTAGTGGGTTCTAAGACGAGGATTTTAAAGTTAGGTTCTCCAGCTTTAAAATAACCCTGATTCAGTGAGTTAGAGTGGAAGTTGCCTCATTTTCTTGCAGTGACACTCGGTGGAGCCGTGGACACTCTGATTCCTCCCTCCTCTGCACACCTGTCTGCTCCGGGTCAGAGGTGGTGTCCGCGGCAGCCCCTTATCCACATGTCATGTTTTCACCCTCTTGAATACTGAGAGGTCGGAAACATGTCCAGGATCACTTATTAATTCAAAGCCCTTCACTTATTTTATTTTAGATGTGCCTGTGTGGGGCAGGCTGAATAATATTGCTCTGCTCTACTGGGTCACCACACAGTCAGAAATGATCAAATATTACCAGGAAACCAATTTTATAAAACAAGCACAGATCGACTATTATTAGTATGTTCTTGTACAAACCTCAGCATATAATCAAAAGCAATTATATAGCTGCTAACTTACAGCGATTATACTGATTTTATTAAAATTACACAAAGAAAAAGCACAAGCAAATATAAAGGAAATCTCACAATAACTCAAACAATCAAGATAATTATTCTCACAAAGTGGATTGGACCTTTCGGGACCTTTTTCAAAACAACTTCTTTTTCTGACAATTTCAAAATCTTTCCTTTG
>JAPMNZ010955077.1:0-11633 GCA_029875035.1 Pomatoschistus microps | reverse complement strand
CCCTGGAGAAACCTTGATTGGGAAGTCTGGGCGTCTCTGCTTCGACAGCTGCCCTCGTGACCTGCGGCACAACATACAGTGGCTCAGTTGGTAGAGCATTGGTCATTGGGCCTAATGGTCGTGGGTTCGAGCCCCCCACGAGACTTCTTCTGCATGACTTTTTCTCCATCTGCTCCCACTGATGTCTTCTGTCGTTGTGTCCCTAGGCAAGACACTTAACCCCACTTTGCCTGAAGCCCCCGCTGAAAGAACCAGGCTGTGACGTCGATTACAGAGCAGCCATCATTCCGTGGACCCACCACCTTCCGGAAAATTTGTGAGGGACTGGTGCTTTGATCATTGGGGGGCAGCTCTGATTGCCACACCCCCCGACCCAGAAATAGACTAATAAATGGAATGTTAATGAATGAATGAACAAAAGTAGTACATATCTTCTTTAACATCAAAACAAACATGCAAATTACAGATAAGTTGGTAAGTTCTGTTACACAGTGATATTTTGTCCCTGAGTAACAGTGACATAACATCATGCATTTTGATTTGTTTGATTCTAGTTTTCTTTGCTGAAATGAAACATATTTGGCCGAGGGACTCCTCTTTGTGTTGGATCCGCATAAATGAAAGGGCAGCGCAGCAGGACGGACGAGGCTCGGCTGCAGCTTTTGGCCATGCATATCAGTGTCCATGCTGTTTGCACTCTCACCCGCTGTACCCCCTCAAACGACACATAATGAAGTTCAAAATATTCCGCTATTACTGTCATTGTGCGGCAGATGAAAGGCGTATTGGATTTGGAAACCTACCTTTTGATGGAAGGAAATCAATCGGGGTCAGTGTGTTGTGCTGTGTGCATCCGCTGACCGCCGCCTTTGTCACTGTTGCATCGTGGGAGACGCAGAGAACATGAAAAGCCAGTGTCTGCTAAATGAATGGAAAAATGGCTCACCAAATGGGACCATATAGTGTTGCGGTGTCATGAGGCTAGGAAAGACTTTGACATGTACGGGTGAGTGTGTGAAGGGTCTTCTGAATACTTTTCATCAAAGCCTCGGTGAGTCCGTTTGAAGCGAGAAAAGGGTCATTAGTGGTCCAACCGAGATGACACGGACCAAAACATCTCTTCGAGGCTAACTACTGAGAACTTGAGGTGTGCATAATTCATTCAACATGTCTTCTTTTCAGCTTTATGTTGTTCACATTGTAGGGAACATACTACAAGGTTGCAGGAAGCGAGAAAAGAGAAGGTGAATAGATAGAGAGTGTGTGGGCTGTGTGTTGACTGTGTTGTGTGAATGAGTTTGAAGATTTGGAACCCAATGAGCATTTGCTTTGTCCAAGCCCTTTTCAAAATACTTTTCAAACTCTCATACTGTGTCTTTTTTATTTGATGTTTTTTTGAAAACTGTCCCATACTAAGTGGTTTTACTCTACCATCTGAGCCACTGTCGCCCCGATAATCCTTGGATGTCGGCTCTTTGTATCATTGTGAAGTAGAAGTAATCTAGCATTGGATGGTTCACCCACTAATAGGGAACGTGGTTAGACCGTGGTGAGACAGGTTAGTTTTACTCCGATGATGTGTTGTTGCACTAGTACATGTGTCATTGTGGATGAAAGGCATTTTGAAGACACTAATTGACAACAACACTATATTGCGTTAATGTGAACACAATCAAGAGAGATTGACGAAAGTATTTCTGTCATGCTTCAGGTATTTCTTGATGTGTCATTAGATGAGGTGAAGTAGCCAATTTGGACTTTGATTTTGGATATGCTTTGATTCAAATTCTTTTCATTTTACAAATCCTACATTTTAGGTTGTATTTTCCTTTTGAAACAAGATCATACATAATTAAATCAGAATGCAATGGAATTAGTGGAACAAATACAGCAGGCTTAATAAGAAGCCACAATGACGGTTCAGGTTTAGTGATGAGAATATATTTTTTGTGTGTTAATGTTACAGATTTAAGCTCAGTCGTTTTTCCGTAATTTTCTGTTATTATTTTTCTACAAATTCATTATTAAATTGATGGACATTCAGACTTGACACATGAGTTTCACAGTTCAATATTGTATTTTAGTTTTTCTTTTTTGGTTTCAATTGACACTAAGCGCACGTCATCTCCAGCGTCAAAGCGCCACCGCAGGAATATTGTAGGAAACCATGAAGAGTCCTTACAATATCAAATAGTTTATAGTAAGATGTGCAGATTCACATTGTGGTCTGAGCTGTAATAGTCTCAGGAAACCCTGCATTTCTGATTGCTTTTTTATACTGGTAATTTGTCATTGATTCTTTCCCCATCTTGTTTTTACACTATAGTGATATTACTTATTTAGAGTTTGCTAACACACAATCGGTTGCCACACACAGCTTGATCTATTATTGCTTTGCAATGCTATTGACTGAAATACTTTATTCTCTTCTTAAATCAAACAAAGTGCATATTACGTTGACATTGATAGTTGAAGACCCCCCTAATGCACTGAAAATAACACAAGATTTATTTGGCAACCCATCTTATAAAAATAAATAAAATGTGTCCCACTTGTCAGGACAAGCCACGTATTGATTTACATATAGATTGTGTCATCACGCCCATTCATCTTCCTGATATTACATTTTCTTCCAGCTGTTTCCCATCTCAACCCTTGCCTCCGCATAATTCCCTGCTTTCACATACAAAAATAAGCTTATTTTCCAATTACTCACATCAAAAACCATTGCCTGAACAAGCCAAAACATATCTAATTTGTGCAAGTCCACCTTCAAATGGAATTGGGGTGACACCTTACCTGCTGCTTCCAGATTAAAAGGTACTTCACTCGCATCGGTGGATAGCAGGTGAGTCAATGGATCACGTCTCAACAAAGAAAGACATTGTTAATTGCATTGCTGAAGCTTTGGTCAAAGACATGCTATCTATTGCAAGGAGCCTGGATTCAAACAGTCACATCCGAAAAAATGTGAGTACGAAAACCTGAAAGAGGAAATCGTTATTACTGTGACAATGTGTTTTAGAACCAGTCCAAAGAATGTGTTGTGTTGATTTTTGTCTTCTGTCATGAATGCAGAACAAAGGGGGAACTCAAATGCAAGACTGCAACAATAACAAATTTAATAAATAAAAATAAAAACAGAAATATAACTCCAACATCAAACCACAAAGAAACAGGGACAAAAACACAATGGGCCCAAACAAGAGGAGAGGAGTACAAGGTTTAAACACAGACAAATGAGAAAAAGGGTGCAAAAAAGAGGGTGGGGAAGGGAACAGACATAAAGTCAAACTCAAAATATATATCAAAATAAGGTTAAATCAATCAATAAGTTCCATGAGATGAAGACCATTATAGTTACAGAGAAGCAAAACACTTTCGAGAAACAGAACGTCACAATGAACGTGTGCAGATATTGCATCGATATTTGTGTTGTAAATTGTCAAAAACTATAGCCATTTCTACGTAATCAATTATTAGATAAGATAAGAGATCCTTTATCTTCAATATCTGATACAAATAATGTGAATATCTGAACATTATACCTGATGAATTAACGTGAAAGATGCCCATGAAGTCTTTGGCTCGTAGAAGCAAGACAGAAACTGGTTGACTGACCTGACACATTAACATAGGGACTGAGACTAAATTGTGTTGTTGTGATTGATAGTCTATATTAAATGCATGCCACAATGTGCACTCAGTCTACTGTGTGTGGATGTGTGTAAGTTGTAAGTTTATCAGACGAATTCACCTCTGTGTGCCTTATATTCACTGCTTCTCTTTATACGTACATTCAAAGCCTGTAAATGACATCAAGTGGGAATGAAAGAAATACTTCAGGTCACTCGCTGTTTCCTGCCAATTCAATCCTTTATAACATCTCCTCTAACTTCAACAAAACGCAAGATCTGCAGCTACAAGTATTTATTTATGTAACACAAGATGACATACTGTATACAGTACTATAGGAGCACTGCTGCTTTTGAGGAAATTGTGAAAAAAGTTGGTATTCATTTGAATAGGGCATTCATTTTATGTTCATTTGGCTGGAACACTGCTAATGAACGTTAATGAACACACCTCTTTGGATTGTAACCTGGGGCTAACATCCCATATGTGTCTGAATGAGGAGGAGTGTGGAGTCAGACTATAACTATTAAGCTATAAAGAAAATGCAGCATACATCGCCACGTTTTAATGGTCTGGATGCTTTTATTTATCGCACACCAGCCACTTTCAAATTGGAAAAAATCTTGGACACTCGTACAATCTAAACTAATCCTAAAGACTATAGTCCATTGTCAGACGGGGGAGTCAGGGTGTCACGTAGTGGGAAGGAGGAGGACTGAAATGCAGGAATGCAAAAATAATGATTTAATAAAAATAAAGTCCAAGATCAAAACTCAAAAATCCAGAGAAACAGGACGTAGACAATACAATGGACCAGCAACAAGGGGAGAGGAGCACAGGGTACATAGACACACACAGTCACAGGTGAAACACATCAGGGCGGGGCCGACAATCCAGACAGGGGAAACAAGACAGGAAGTCAAACTAAAGCTAATCCACAGAGAACATAATGTCAAAATAAAACCAAATACAGAAATAGAAATCCCCACCATGACACAGGGAGCAGTATGTTCAAAACACTGCAGCTCGAGTCCTGACTAGAAACAGGAAGTAGGATCATAATCTAAAGTCTATTCGTGCTTAGAGAATAGACTATAAAACAGTTCTACTTGTGTACAAGTCACTCCATAGCCTCACACAAAGTGCATCATGTTAGTGCCATATGAACCAAGTTAGACTCTGAGGAGGACAGGGACCAGACTCATGCTGGTGCCCTAAACACGGGGAGGCAGCATTTCCGATTCATTCTGCAAAAACCTAGTCTAAAAAACACTCTTCCTGAATGTGAGACAGGCTTCTACTCTGTCTATAATAATATCCAGATTGAAAACAGCTATGCAAACAACTAAAGGATTATATATTCACTATTGTAATGTACTGTGATTGTGCATGATTGTAATGCCTTTTGTTGTTTAAATGTTTCGTTTCCTGTTTTGTTAAGCACTTTGAGTTATCTTGCGCATGAACTGTGCTAAACAAATAGGCCTTTCCCTTATATACAATATCTGGAGACATTATACATTAAAAACAAATGTCCATAAAACAGGCAACAGGTTATTCAGAGCACGTTCAGGGTTCAGTTAGTTTTTTTCTCATGGAGTCACTGGTTTGTGGCATCTTCACATCTTTTGAATCCGTAACAAGAATGTGTCGTCGAATGTTAGCATGAACAAAGGGTCTGCCGAGTGCTGTGGGCTTTCAGAGCATTTGGGCAAACAAATGGCTTTGACACATAAAGCGCCATCGCCTCATGTAGAATGCATAAGCCCCACCGGCACACGCAAAACAAACAGTCAACATGTCCATGAAAAAGGCTCATACATCTCGCAACATCACACGTACATGTACTTATACACACACACACACACACACACACACACACACAGCACCGTGACAGCCACAATTCATCCTTCTGGACAGGTAAGGCCACAGGAGCACACACACACACACAACTGCACGAAATATGGCAACCAGTGTACTGTAAACACCGCATCCATAAAACAATGTTTCTGCTGACAATACAGAAGCGTTCCCGGCCTATCCCCCTCTCTCTTGCTCCTTTCTACCTCATTCTAGTCCCTTCATCTCTTTAACTTTCCCCGAGACAAAACGGTGCAGTGAAGCAGGTGATCGAGACACACACACACACACATACACACACACAACACACACATTCGCGCGCAGTGTCGGTAAGAGAAGGATGAAAAATTGCTTTGATTTGTGGCCCTTTAACCTGTAGGTAAAATGACTCCATGGTTAAAAATTACAATACGCTGGGAATCTTGAGTGATACTTTTGTTGTATGCACCACTGTGACTGGATTTAAACTGTCAAAACCAATGCGTTCTATTCCCTGACTTTTGTGATTCATGATCAAGTAGAGAGATATGATACGACTGAGCTACTACCAAATTACATAACACACACACACAAAGAATACACAGCAGTTGTTTTTGTCCCTTTCTGTGTAATAAATGTGTCTTAGTGGACTGGATACTGCCGATTTGGGCCGTGAAGTGTAATATATGAATACAGATTACCCAGGGGAGATCTCAAGACTGACTTTTGAGATCTTCGCCTATACAAGTTTGAGCAATGTTTGAGATCTTTTTGAGAAGAAGGCCGATTGTACCCGAGAAACAGGACAGATGAAAGATAAAAGTAGAATGTAAGTAAGTGTCATCTCTCGGACCCCTGTAGTTTCCCTTTAGTCAAATCATGAATTAGGATAGAAGACACAGAACACAAGAGATACACTTACAGGATGAGCTTGTTTTGTTACTATAAGATACACATCTTGACCATGAATATGTTATGTATTTTGTAGGTTTTTTTTCCCTTTAACATGTTTGCACACGTCTGTCTTTTGCACAATCTGAGTGATTCTATCAATACCAAATATGACATGTAAATTTCTCCAGTGTGAGATCAATAAAGTCAATCTTATCTCATGTTATCTAGACATATTTCAAACATGGCTGCCATGTGTCATCAAATGTTGCAATAGAGCCCCTTATCGTGCAATTCTCATTATCCCATGTTCATTGGTCATGGATAGGGGAAACTTGTCATACACTTTAAATAATGTCAATAAACATCTGCACTTTTCTATTGATTTATGCCTGAAACTCAAACCTGTTGAAACGATGTGAAGTTCGCACAGTTTCATATGATCTGAATGGGGATGTTAGGATCGTGTGGGTGAAGTGGATGCAGGATCTGGCTGGAGTCCCTCAGTGTGGCAGGCCTGGGTGTCAGAGCTCTCAGACTTACTCACATTGTGTCAGAGAGACTCAATCACAGACAATGCTTTAGATAAAGAAAACAGATGGATATTTAAAATGAAGTGCTCCTCTCTGCTTCCCGCTCCATCCATCTCCGTCCACACTATCTGCTCTCAAACATCAGCAACTTATTCTTTTTTGAAACCTGTCTGTTCAATGTCAAATATATTTGGTTTTGAAGCGTTTTGACTTTTTTAGCAAGAATAAGTTTTAAAAATAGTGCAACATTTTAAATACATATCAATCTCTCGCGGTAGAACTTTTATCATTTCACTTTGATATTAAATGTTTTAGTTTTAATTTTCATTCCTTGTTACGCTTTATATAATGCCATATTTTTGTTAGTGTAACATTTAGGCTTTAGCAAAAAGCCTTTCTCAATCCAGGTCGGCAAATTAAAACCAGAACGACCCAAAGTTTTAACATTCCCAACCAGAATAGACCTGGTTGTTTACCTCATTAAAGCACAAGGTGCCTATTTGTATACATGTTTTATCAAGAATTCCAATAAAAAATATTAAATGAAGTGGTTGGTTATTAAGCACTGCAGAAATATTTATCTGTCTGACTTATTTATATCTCCCAAAACCCAATTTTCATAAACCTGCTAAAATATTCCGTCAGTGAAGCCAAGCCTATTACCAAGAGTAATCAACGCAAATGTGTTTTTCTTTAACACTAAAATAAACCAGTAATAGTGTAATGCAATAAACAATAAATCAGAAAGAAGGAGACAAGTGTTTTAGACAATACTTTTATACAAAGGTCTCCATCATTTTCTTAGTGGAAATTTTGTTGCCTGCTACTTTCTGAAGGTGTTTTAAACAAAAAACAAATTATTATCTGGTAGACTTCAGTTTACATCACATGCATAGTATCCATCTATCTATCTATCTATCTATCTATTCACTTGTGTCCTTCTGTATGTCAAATGGATTGGTTATTGCAGGATATTGTAAAATCACATTTTACTCTCCACTACCCCAGTGTTTTTCAACCAGTGGGCCATGGCACATTAGTGGGCCTAGAGATATAGTTTGGTGTGCCTTTGAAAAGTATCCAATATTATGTAATTGGTCAAAATAATGTGAACATGAATGTAGGAAGACTTTTTTTGAGCTTTCACTATTGTCTAAATAAGACTTTTGATCGTTAATTAAGACTGTAGAGTTTAATTGTTGTAACAGTGTCAGATTGTGGTGTCCCCATGTATTGGGGAATGAATGGTGAAAACAATAGCATTAATATTCTAAAATAATTCAACATATGAGACTTAAAGGTGCACAGCGCAGCATTTTGAACTGAGACCTTTTTGTTTTGATTGGAACATGTGAAAAAAAAACAATACAAAACTAAAATGTGTTTAAACTGTACGATACCCAGGCCTGGATTAGTGCAATTTGGACTACAAACTAAGAGCAAATGTGACTTATTCCCCCCTCAAAGTGTTTTCAATAATAAAACGGCTGTGCAATCTCCTCGAGAAGATGTGGTCTGCTTCATACGCTGCCAGTCGAGTATAAGTTTAGCTGTAGACAGAGCTCGCTGAGACGTCTTGGCTTCCGATTGCAAAGTAAGTTGGCAGAAGCTTTTGGTGACTGGTGGAGCTCACACCATGCCAAGTTTGAGCTCACCATCTTCAGAGCTGCAGGCACATGTTACTACGCCTTGAATCCAACCCGGCTGACCCCACGCTGGAAATCGCTGCACATTCTAACTTTACTCTGCTAGGCTTTCTGGTTACAAACAACATGCACGGTTCTTTAAAGATTTTCACATCAGTGCAGTACTCCACAGAAAGTGAATAGGTGGGAGAGAGGCAGGTGGAAAACAAACAAGATGATGTGGCTAGATGATACTGGGAAGATATTGGGAAGTTGGTTGAATCATGTATGAGATAGCAATGAGTTCAATTTTGGATGTAACATTGGTTTACATGGTAGCCTAGGTTTCCTCCGGGTGCTCCTGTTTATCCTTACTTTTTTTGTTGCCTAGTGACCAAAGATACAAAAATCAAAATCCAACCAAATGTGTAGCAGTAATTACCTCTTGCAGATTGTATAATCAAATGACAAAATGTATGTATTCCATTTTATTTTGTTTTAGTATTCTAAGATAAACTATTGTGTTTCAAATTGTACAGTACACAAGGACAGTTTTGATTGTGTATTCAGCATTTTCTTTTGGTGTAAATGCTTCAAGCCAGTGGTCACCAACTCTCGGTCATTCGGAACCGCGCCGCAAGGACAGAATGAATAACTTGGATTTTGTGCGTCTTTATTATCCGAGTCTGAACAATGCTGTATTTTTGAAAAATGACAGAATTTCCTTTTTACAACTTGTTCATGTGATTCGATAGCTCTGAAATGTAAAATGCAGAAACTATTGAAAAAAATAGTTGGAGATTTCTGCTTTATGCCCACATTGTTCTCAGATACACAGGAAGTGCATCACTATCGCCGCTAGCACTTGTTAGCTCATTAGTATGGCTAAATTTTCCTGGGTTTTCAACATTGTGAATTATAAATAAAGTCCAATTCAACTGAACAATTTGGATGGATAGCTTGAGAAAGTGAGGGGTGTCATACTGGTCCTCAAAGGGCCTCTGTCGCTGCAGGTTTTGGTTCCAATCTGAGCAGGAGCACAGCAGACTCCACCCATGTCCTCAGATGAGTCCAGATTTAACCATAGACTGTAAATATTAACGGACGTAATGGTGCCTATCTCTGCCATTGAAACTTATGTGTCGTCAATTTTCCCTCCTGCTGTCTTTTTGGCAGCGAGTGAAAATGTGAATAAACGCAGTGGCATCCAATAATAATTACTCCCCTCAGTCTTGACACGTATCTGGAACGTAACTTTGAGCCAAGAGATTACTTTTGGACCAGGCCATGAAACCGTTTTTGAGAGGATAAAATGTGTCTTTAGAATGCACTGGATAATTCTGTTTCCTGTACGCCACCGCTGGAACGGAGTCAGATTACAAGCACGTCAGCGCATGTGCTCATGGACCCACACCCACTGGTTTTAACCTGAAGATGGGTGGAGTCTGGTGTGCATCTGTTCAGGTTGGAAGTAAAACCTGCAGCCACACCGGCCCTTTCTGGAACCGGTTTCACACCCCTGGTAGGCCTACTGTTGCCAAATGTAAAAAAATGAAAAAAATTAGTTCCACATTTCAAAAGACAGCAAAATCTGTTGCGTTACACACACTTCAGCCTATATCACAAGCGGCACATTCCCCTCTCCTGCCTCTCCATATGCACCATGCCATGTCACACACGTCTCACTATAAACCCACACAACACAGCGAAGATGCTAATTCCACTTAATTGTGTTTCGAGTCGAGAGCGTTTAGGGGCATCCACGTCACATTCAAACCAAAGAAATCACAGTGCATGGCAAATGACACAACGGGGGACAGAGATGGGAGAAAGTGGAACCAGTGTGAAAAAGTGGTAAACAATTTGATGCAAATAAAAGCTGAACAACACTCGAGCTCCCGTGTGTCGCTCACTCCCCATCTCTCCTCTCCGCCAGGCCAGAGCTTTTCGGCAGGGATAAAGCACGGAACGGAATGAATTTTTCCCTTTTTTTGCCCGACTATTGAATGCTCTTTGAAGCATTCCCAAAAGGTTGATCCTATTCACAGAAAGGTTTCCTATTTCTCTGATGCTCTTCAATAATTCATAGTCTTTTTATGGTTCGGTCTCAGCGTTGGGGAGGGATTACCTAAACCTGGCTGCGTATGAATAATATGATTGTGATATTCTCCATCCCAGGCGCGGCAGCATCCTCACTGCAGTGGGTACTGGAGATAGATTAAAAAACACAGTTTAGGCACGGAGCCCGCAGCAGAGATAGTTCATGGCGTCTCGCACAGGGGCAGTGGGTTGAGGAGTGGAGAAAACAGGCTTCAAATGCATAGCAAACAGCGCTGTGTGGTTTTTCCGCTGCTCTCCATCTCGTCCGCAGGTCAAAAGCCGTGTTAGCGGTGCAGCACAAGGATGGAGGATAAAGTGTTTACATTTGAATGCCAGACACTCATGTTTACACCTACGAGCTGCATGCACAAATAGAGTGCGTTTGCAGCGGCCGATGCAGGTTTGTAATCCAAGGACTTATCACCGTATGTATGCTAATGTAGAATAAATAAATGAATGGATAAACAAAATGTATCCGCAGTTTTGCGAGGGAGAAGTTTAAAGTGCGCGTTTTCACCTGTTAGTTTTGTACAGACAAAAGAGTGTAGAGTTGAACAAATCGTTGCCAAAAAAGAAGAAAGAACAAACCAATTTTCACGGAATTTAAACAAAATGATGACTGTCCTTCATCTATTACTTTTCAAGGACCAACCGTCTTTTCAAGGACCCGAATCGGATTGTAAAATTTTTCTACTTTCACTATTAAAATGTAAGCATGTTTTGGCCATACCTCTATGTGAAAGCTAGATCCTGTCAAACCTCTGAGGCTAAGCAGGATAGGGCCTGGTTAGAACTGTGATGTGAGACCTCCGGGAAAACCAGGGGCCACAGTGAGGCGGCTGTAAAGTAAATTTGGCACTTTGTTGTGTCCTTAGGCAAGACACACATTACAACTAGGGCCGGGACGCGATTAAAAATGTTAATCTAATTAATTAGAGGCTTTGTAATTAATTAATCTTGATTAATCGCATTTCAATTGCATATAATTATTTGACCTGAGAACAGTGAG